>VZRW01012687.1:94364-152464 GCA_013398125.1 Aegotheles bennettii | reverse complement strand
GGGGCTATAGGGATCAGGGGTTCCTGGGGAAAGCCTGCAGGAGTAAAGACAGAGGCAAAGAAGGCATTCAGCACCTCTGCCTTCTTTCTATCCTCTGTCTCTAGGGCACCCACCTCATTCATCAGTGGGCCTATATTGCCCCTAGTGTTAGTTTTATTTGCTATGTATTTGAAAAAGCCGTTTCTGTTATCCTTGACCTGACTTGCAAGATTAAGTTCCAAGGAGGCCTTAGCTTTCCTAATTGCCTCTCTACATCCTCTGACAACCGTCCTATATTCCTCCCAAGTGACCAGCCCCTCCTTCCATGATCCATAGATTCTTTTTTTCCACTTGAGTTTGCCCAGGAGTTCCTTGTTTAACCATGCTGGTCTCCTAGCTCCCTTACTTGATTTCATACCCATTGGGACGCTCTGATCCTGAGCTTGCAAGAAGTGCTCAGTCACCTGCAGTATTTTATTTCTTCCTTGTTATGTACATCATGAAGTTTTATGCATTTGAACAAAGTTGCCACCTAATTCCATTCCTATACCTGCTTTTAATTTGTAATAGCAGCCAGAGCTCTGAATTGCAGACTACAGCACTACTTACTACAGCAGAGAGAAAGTCTCAGTTTTAGTATCTAACTGTCAACAACTACTCTTGAACCCTTACAAATACATGAACAATCCTGTTTCCCAAATAAGAAGGGAAGCCAAGTGACTCAACTCTGAATACTACCATGACCTAGAAGAAGAGAATTCCTGGCTCAGCCTGTCAAGCTGACTGACTGGTAATTCTTAATTTTTTGACTGACTTTTACAATTCTTTTCCTCACTTCTCTCCCATATTAAGAACCTGGAGTAAATTTACACAAATTTCCACACTGGTCATACAACAGGTTCACATAGTTCACTAAGATTCCTGCCTTGTAACAATGACTAGGAGTAAATAGAATCATAGAATTATAGAATCATTTAGGTTGGAAAACCTAGCACTGTCAAATCCACCACTAAACCATGTCCCTAAGCACCACATCTACGTGTCTTTTAAATACCTCCAGGACCTGCCTGAAAACCCTTTCAGTAAAGAATTTTTTCCTAATAAACCATCTAAATCTCCCCTGGCACAATTTAAGGCCATTTCCTCCTGTCCTATTGCTTGTTACTTGGGAGAAGAGACCAACACCCACTTCACTACAACCTCCTTTCAGGCAGTTGCAGAGAGTGATAAGGTCTCCCCTCAGCCTCCTTTCCCCAGGGTAAACAACCCAAGTTACCTCAGATGCTCCTCATAAGACTTGTGCTCTAGACCCTTCACCAGCTTTGTTGCCCTTTTTTGGACACACTCCAACACCTCAATGTCTTTCTTGTAGTGAGAGGGCCAAAGCTGTACACAGTATTCAAGGTGTGGCCTCACCAGTGCCTTGTACTACTGCAATCACATATTTTATTTTTGCTTTTAAAAAGGATTTTTCAACCACTTAAATAGAGAATTTCACTTGACTTGTCTTCTCTCTTCTTGAGACTATAGGGCTAATTTCACCTAACATTTGTATTGAGAGAGCCTGGCTCAGGGCTCAGTGCTGCAGACTGTCAAGCAGGAAGTACATTAAAAGATTAATTTGGTCATCTCAAGAGATCCTTAAACTGTGGCAGAACTATTGAAATCCTCTAATGGAATATGAGTGAACTTCAATTTGTAATATTACCAATTTTTGCAAGTATATTTAGAGATTGTGCTCAAATAACAGCATTTTCATATGCCTTTATGCATCATATCCAGGGAACTATTCCATTAGCTCAAACCTATTCCCTAAGCAGATCTCTTTCTGCCTGTAAATACATGTTCTGCTTGGCTACGTAGCATAGAATGCAGAGAAAAACACCGCTTTAGATTGTGGGCAGGGAAATGGGTTGAGTTCTGTAGAGAAAAAAATGAGAATAAATACTGTGATAACATTACAGAGCATCTCAACCTCTTAGAAACATTCCATTCATTTCAGTAATCCTTTTGATCTATTCCATAAACCCATACATAAATCTATTATAAATCCATACAAATCTATTCCATATCTGACTTGAAAGAATAAATCCCATTCCTCTGACAGAACCCTCTGCACCTCACTGAGGACAAAAGTCAAGAACTGTGCTGGAGAACTGATAAACAATTTCATGCAAAATACGGTGAAATACAATCTCTGCAGTTGTATTCACACTGCATTTCACATAGCAGTGTGCTTGCAATTGCCACTGATGGCAGTCAATGGAAGCCTTTATTTTGAAGAGAAAAACTGTAGTAGGATGCCAGCAACTTGGAAAAAACTCAGATCTGATTTTTCTTACATTTGAAACAGGTCTCTCACTCCTTGACAACATCTAACACTAACCTTTTTGTACATGAAGCATTTGCATGCAATGACGAATGTCCTTCACATAGTATGGAGAAGAGTGCAGGAAGAAAGTGAAGAGTGGCATCTGAACACAGGCAGAGAGGAGATAAGAGTAAGAAGAACAGCATGAAAAAAGCTGACAGAGGAGGCCAGGGTGGGCTCAAAGGTTTGTAGAAGACCAAGGATCAAACAGAAAGTAGAAGCAAGAAATAGAGATATGGAGTAGCAGAGAGATATGAAAATTTGCTTACTGGGCTATACTAACAAGGGTAGCTAGCAGGTTAAGGAAAGTGGTTCTTCCTCTCTATTTGGCACTTATGAGACCACACTTCGAGAACTATGTCTGGTTTTGGGCTTCCCAGAAATACCTTAATATACTGGATCAAGTCCAGCTGAGAGCTACCAAGACGACTAGGGTTCTGGAGCAGATGACATACAAGAAGACTCTGAAGGAACTGTCTTCCTCAGTCCTAAGAAGAGAAGGCTAAGGATGGATATTACAGTAGTATTCAACTAATCAGTAGAAAGGTGTAGAGAAGACAGAGACAGACTCTCCTCAGTAGTGCTCAATGAAAGGTTGCAAGGCAACAGATACAAGTGTGACAAAGAATATTTCAAATAAATTTTGGGGAAAAAAATGTAAACAGTTGACATTGGTGGTCAAACCTTGGATCAGGTTTGCCCAGAATGACTGCAGAATCTCCATTCTTGGAGACTCTTTAAACCTGGCTGTACAAAGCCCTGAGCAACCTACTCAAGCTTAGAAATTGGCTCTATCTTTGAAGCTGGCCTCGCTTTGAGGACCAGAATATTTGGATCAGGTGACCTCCAGAGGTCTTTTCCTACCTAACTTGTTCTGTGATTCTATGAATTTGTAATGAGGATTAGACCCCGAGAACACCAAGTTAGAAAACTGCAGATGAGTATCCACAAGACCATACTCTACACAGACTAAAAATGAAGAAAATACTCAAGAATCGCAAGACTTCTTCGGCAACCAAACAGCTGCCAAACTTCATGACAAAACATGCGTCTCATCCCCCCTCTAGTGGCTAGTACACATAGGACAAGTCATTGCTGAAACCACTTTGTAAACTCTAGTTAGGCAAGTACCTGGGAAAAGAGTGAAAGATATTGATCTGGTTATCAATACATTCCGACATCATACAATTAGTGGGGTTTGTTTTCAATTAGTGTTTTTTTTGTTTTGTTAAAAAAATTAGCAAATAGCATATGAGCTCTATATTCCTAGCATTTGAGTTCTCCCTCTGTCTCTAAAGCCACCTTAAATGTTTTTCCTGATTTTGAACTAATTTTTTCTTCTATTTTCAAAGCGCTTTTCAAAGCTCTTTGCTTGTTCAATATTTATATATGCAGATGCATATATATATATATGATTATATCTCTTTATATCTCTGTGTATTTGCATAATTTTTGTGGTGGTACATATATTTACATTTATGTGTATATTTTCATAGTGGACTAATTTGATAAATCATTTCCAAGATTTTTCAAGAATTTTCAAGCATTTTCAAGAATTTTAAGAAACATGGTATAATCTGCTGCAACTTTAAGAGAAAACATAAATAAAATAATAAAAACAGCATCAAACTGCTTGTAAGTGGGAACGCTATAAAAATACTTATTTATAGAGCTACTGCTTACTGTTCATATTTGATATATATCAAATACTGAAGGAATTACAGGAACACTATTGATGCTGATTATGCAACTACTCATATAGCCAGGACAAATAAAGAAGTCAAAATGAGACATTCAAAACATTATTCACAAAAAAGTTATGTTTAGCCAGTGGGTAAAGGGCTGTGAATTTTCAAGAACAAGAGAATGTTTTCAAAATATTGTAATGATAGTAAACAAAATTAAATCACTAAAGTTCATAGAAAATTATATTACTGAGGAAAAGACACAAATGTTGATAACTTTTACCATAGTTTAAGATATGGTAAGTGACAACCAACATTCTTAGGCTGTTTGGCCTCTAGTGCACTGAAAACATCTTTCTTTACATCTGAAAAGCAACAGTAGGACAGCACCTACCAAACAGCATATCAAAACAGTCTTTCACTCAGAAGTTACACATGCCTTTGCACAGCTCTTTTGTACAGGTAAGTGATATCTAGGCCACAGCTATCACAAATAGCTATCACATGCAGAAGCTTAACAAGTAATTTTGGAAGGGCTTCCTAACCACAACCTTGTGTGTTCACAACTGGGCAATTTTAATTTAGGTACCAGTCTATCTAATTGCTCTACATGTAACATTAGTCTTAAGCATTCGAAGACCTAATAATTTCAATCGGGCAAATCACCTGCTTAAATGCAATGTGTATTAACCATGTGCAGAGTGGGGCCATGGACATTTGATTCGGCAGCAGAGAGACAAACTGTTATAGCCAAGGGGGGAGAAAGCGTTTGTTTCCACAGCACAGAATGAAACAGCATCTTTGACCACCTGCCTGTGCTGAAAGTTCTATTCTGCTACCTCCAACAGCTGCAATTAATGTACCACAGTACCAAAAAATGTAATAGGCATTACAGGGAAAACAGTAAAAACTGCAGCCAGTGCCCAGAAGTTTAAACAATCCAAGTTACACCTCTCACTACAGATAATAGCATTTAATGACAGGGTGGAAAAAAGCTGCAGGTGGATAAAATTTACATGAGCAGACTTACAGGGCAATGTCTTTATCAGGCTGCTTTTGAAACTGCATCCATTAATCAATTGTTCTAAATGTATCTGGGTTACTTCCTCTGCAGAAGCAACAAAATATGCCACTCTTGGTCAGACAGTGATGTCCAGGTACACACTCTACAATTCAGTCTTGTGCATCCAAAAGATATGTGGAAATACAGCTTATATTGGTATCACTAATCTTGGAAGTTGGACTCCCTTAATATTAAATAACCTCTAAACTAGGAAAGTACTTTAAAATGGAAAGAAACATACTTTGTGAATGTCTTTTTCTCACCATTGTCTACAGACACACCTTAAGCCACTAGCTTTGACTAGACACTTAGCTCTTAGCTCAAGTTAAATAAAATGTCCTATTTTCAGATTTCAGATTTAGATACAGATATTGGATCAATCAAGATACAACTGGTTGAGCACCAGCTAAAAAAAAGGATAATTAGGCTATATTAGGAGGTAAGCCATTCCACAAGCATGTGAAAAGCCCCAAAGAAAAGCACATGAATCAATCCTGGTTTAACAGCTGTAACAGCATGCCAGAACCCTAGTTACAAATACTGATGGAAATTTAGTAATGCCAATGCAACATGGTGATTGCCAAGGAAAGGGACACCTTCACACTCCTACAGACTCTGGGAAAAGAGATGGACTGGAAACAAAGGAACAAAGAAATCTGGTGAACAATTACTAATTTAACTAGAACAAAAATATATTCACTTAACAATATGGTATCTGAATATTGGCAAGCAGCTCAGATGATATAATGCATTAAAGTGATTTTCCAGGGGTGCTGAAAAAAGAAACAGACCATCCATAAGGCAAAAAGTTTGTGTAATAAGGCACAAACTGAAGAGTCACATTCCACTGAGAAGCACACCGGCTAAGATGTGTTCTTGCATTTTTCTTCTAAAATTGCATAATTTTCCTTAGGTTTTACAGTTCCAGGATACAAAATGAAACAAAACAATTCAGATGATAATTGGCTGAGTCACAGACTGTTAAATATTTGAGGATATGAAAAAGTTCTTTTCCATAAAGGATGACGGCCAATTTAAATACAATTTTTTTTAGGTTCTGAAATACAGTTCTATTAACAATCTTTTACTGAAAAATCAACAACTTGTACTATTCCATGGACTGACCTTTACCTCTCATATTATACAGTTCAAGATCTGCTTGGCCACCACTGGGCTAAAATATGTTTGCTAAACCAATCCCCTGCAGCTGGAACTTCTACAACTCTCAGTGATTTGGCTAATTAGGATTGCACTGGATACTACTTACCAAGCCTTTCAGTAAAATGAGTTTGCCTGATCAAACAACACAAAACGAAAAACTGTGCATGTGGTAAGTTGCTACATTACTTTGCTCTAAAGTACTGTTTTTGGAAATAAAAGTGAAAAAGCAAATCTATCTGTGAATTCACTTCATCAGTTTGGGAGGTTTCAAGAACACACCAGTAGTATGTCTTCCCAAATGACTTGCTGTTGAGTTTTGTCACTTCAGTGACCCAGTGTGGGATTTAAAAGAATGCTGAGTAACTATCAGCATAATAATATCCTACAAGTAAGCTGAACTAAAACATGACATTATCTGTAGTAAAAATGCCTAAAAGGAAAAAGTGAAGGGCACAGAATTGAAAAGATAAGTAACTTCCATGTATGTCTTAATGAACAGAAATACTGAAAAAAATCTTTTTTAACCAGTGAAATTTAAGATAACAAAAAAACCCCAAAACCTAACAAACCAAAAAACCCACTGGATTTAATTTCATGCTATTCTATATTGATGAATAATTCTCTGAATTTCCCTTGCAGAAAAATAATACAAATCTAATAAAATGATTCAGAGCACTAAACCATTTTCTTGAGCAAATACCATGTACATTAGCAGGACTTCTAGAGGACAATGTTTCTTTGGAAGATTTATTATGGTGAGATTATTGCAAGATGATCTGGATGGTTCGGTGTATGAAGTCTTGTCATACTGGCAGAAGTACTTTGCTCTTCTAAGAGGTAGATGCACATTTGGAAGCAGGCAATAGAGCTCAAACTCTGAAGCTGCAGAGAGCGAGCCTGCACAGGCTCACGTTGACTTGGTAATAGGCAGCAAATTAGCAATAAGTGTGAACCATTAACCCCACACCAAGCAATACACACTGGCATGAGCACTGGAAGAAGTCCACTTATTTGTTGAATTGAAGGAAGCTCTACAATAGTAATAGTAATAGCAAAGCATGTGTATGGAGAGGTAAGGGAAGGAAGAAAAGAATGCATGCTGACATTTTTAGTGTGGCTGTTAGAGGTTTGTTTACCGAAACAATCTTTTCCTATGACCAGTATCAATATACCAGAAAATAATGAAAACAAAAGCAATCTTGCTGAGCATATTGCAAATGCAGTACAAAGCACGTGAATTTGAAAATAAGGGTTTTGCAGATCAGATTCTCAAACTACCCCATGAAAATATTTCCTATCTAACCCCTTGAAACAGATGGATTAAAAAATAACAACATAAGCTATAGCTTAAACAGTATCTGTCAGAGCTGAAAAGGTAGTATAATTGACTACGTGAACAGTTAAATATACTGGTTCAGTTTAGGTTGCATCATCATAAAAAAAAATACATGTAACAGAAAACCTAGTGGGTAATAAATGTTCTTACATGACCCATGAGGCAAACCGTATGGCCTAATGACTTCTGCAGTGAGCCCAACTCCAAGTCACTGGGTGACACTGAAAGGAAATCCAGCCACCTGCTGGATTATCAGCCAACATGGTTCGCAGACACCAGCTGCTACCCTCCCACCCCTCTTTTACTTTGTTTTCCCCAAAAAGGCTCTTTATACAAAGCAGGATTCACATGGCAGACCATCACCTGACTGTAGGCACATCAGGCAACATGATGAAGGGGGGAGTGCAGTGCCGGGGCACAGCTTGCCAGGAGTGCTTTAATACCAGAGCTCTTCTGACAGCAGGGTTGCAGCACAACCAGCATAGCCTCCTTCCAGCCCGGGAGCCTGCATGGCAGATCACGGACCAGGCTGAGCACCTCGGGCTAGCACACAAGATCTCAGAGCCAGAGACTAGCTATGACCGCAGAGAAGATGTACATATTGGAAGCACAGCTCTAGCTGCAGCCTAAGTCCATCTTCTGAGACTCCAACTTAATGCCAGTAAGAGATGCTGAGGTGAAGAAGCCATACAAGGAGTTGTACAGGTCGTAAGAGGAGAGCTTAGAGGCAGAGGCAGTTCTGGAGCACTGGCAACCTGGTATGAGTACATCTTGTATGTTAGGGATGAGAAGCAGGGCAGGCAATACAGAGTGAGAGCAGCTGGAAGGTGGGAGGACATGGATTTGGTTGAAGAAGCAGAAATATGGAATGAGGGAGTGGGACTTATGGCAGGAATAGTGGAAGATTCTATTTTGGATAGCTATAGGGAATCCATCAGAAAACTATGGCTCTCAAACACCTTCAAGATCCAGAAAGTCTTGCAACCCTTACTCTGTAATTTCTATTATACTCTTTTCTCTCAATGTCACTTGCTTTTTCACTAAACTCTTCTCCTCCTGCCCCACCCTGCTTCACACCCCACGCATCAGAGAATCATAGAATTGTTTCAGTTGCAAAAGACCTTTAATATCCTCAGGTCCTACCATCAACCTAGCACACTACCAAATCCACCACTAAACCATGTCCCTAAGCACCACTTCTATATGTCTTTTAAATACCTCCAGGGATGGCGAGTCCAACCCTTCCCTGGACAGCCTCTTCTGCTGTCTGACAACCCTTTCAGTGAAGAAATTTCTCCTAATATTCAATCTAAACCTCCCCTGGCACATCCTCCCAAAATCACTACACTTAGAATAATTTTTGTATAGAAACTAGGGAATACACTCCTCAGGGGCTTACATACCATACCTTGCTGTAGTATCAAATTAAATGCAAAACAAAGTGTGCAATTTCAAACTGTGAAACTAGACGGATGAAGGAATCAGGCTCCATAGGTATCTCCAAGATGCAATTTAATTAATTTCAACAAGATTTAAGTGAATATTTTTCACTAGTCTGTCATCTGTACACAACCAGGTGTACCATGTGGTAACAGTAAAGCCCCAAATGCCAATACGTTTAAATGACTGGTGCTATCTTAATTATTGCTATTCATGTCAGTGTAACATCACAGATATAACCTTCCAGTACAGTTAAGAGAAACACACGCTAAACTCCCAGTGCTCAGGCTTACTTTCTGTATCTGAGGGGAGTAATGATTAAAATCCTTTTGAAGCTCACCATCAAAGCCTATTTTGCTATTGATTTATACTGAATGTTAATAATTAAACAGCTGGCGTAATTCTCAGCTTCCTCTCATTGAGACCCAATAAAAGGTAATCTATTTATATTCCACTCAAGATCT
Source organism: Aegotheles bennettii (assembly GCA_013398125.1). Lineage (NCBI taxonomy): Eukaryota > Metazoa > Chordata > Aves > Caprimulgiformes > Aegothelidae > Aegotheles > Aegotheles bennettii. The sequence goes on along the minus strand of VZRW01012687.1, from coordinate 142,965 downwards.
ATAGTGGTTCTTTACTACCTCAGTATCCAGTAGATACTCACTAAGCTTATTATGGAGCAGGACTAATATTTCACTTGAATTGGTAGGAAAATGTCTTCTTTAGCTCCCAACAATAGCTGTTGCTGAATCTTTATAAAGTGGGAAGGAATCTGTGTAACATGCAAAGAAGCTACCCAATCCCTCGAACAGCTTCCTTTAAACAGGAGTTGGACCTGATTCATGAAAAAAAATGTGTATGTTCAGTGGGTGGTAACTTTGATATAGTTCTTTTATGTATATAAGGGTTAGCCAGAGTGTCTGAATAAAAAAGGAAGCCAATCTGCTTTTATTCAGACATAGCACCATGTGGGCTGAATGCGAAAAACAGAAATGGTATATTAAATGCGATTCAGAGAAGAGACTCATTTTCTTGTTAGGACAAATTATGGGGATAGGAGCCCAGCTGAAATGCGTATCACAGTGATATGAATCAGAGATGACTGTAAATGTGGGTCTCAGAATAAAATTTGTTTTTCCTATAGCTAAGGATTATGGTGACATATTTGTTTCTACCATCCTCACAGAAGAGCTGGGAATACCTATAAGAGAAGTGACTGATCCCCATTGATGCTCCAGCCCTTCCCACACTCCTCTTCCTAACGCTGGCACAGTGTGTGCAAGATTGCCCTTAAAGTCTCATCATTCAAGGGTCTGCAAAAATTGTGACATTAAAACCAAACCACACTTGATAGCAAAGGTACTTTCTTCCCTCAGACTATATGTCGTTGCGTATCCCCATTCTGGGGCAGAACACCAGGGGACCAATTGCAGAAGTACTTTGTACCATGTACTTTTCCTAGATGAAATTTACATTTGTAACTCACTACACTTCTCATAAAAGGAACAGCTGCTTAAAATTGAAAATCAAATCATCAGTTTCTGCCAGATTAAAAAGAAAAAAAAAAAGCAGCAGTAATTTAAGTCACATTTAAAGTTCACAAGGGTTACTACATTTTATTAAAAGAGGTCCAGTATGAAGCACCTTTGTCATTAAAAATCCATCAGTGCAAAGGAAAAAATTCTTTTACAGAAGTAACATTTTAGAACAGCTTTCTGATCATTTTGTAATTGCATTTTCTAGAAAAACACCACCAAAAATGATCCAAAAACTTTGGACTTCTGTACAAGTAATTTTTTTCTGTTTCCATGAAAAAGTGGAAATTAAGAAGACCACCATGAAGAAGAAGTCTTCGTAAATTGATCAACCCAGTAACACCTTGAAGACTGAACCCTCTTATAGAATTTCTGCCTTTCAAACCCCTCCAACAAGTCTTTGCCTGTACCATTTTTAACCAAGCAGCCTGCATGACACAAACATTTGAAAAAGAACAAGACAGTAAATAATTTTACTATAATTTAGAAAGGGTAAAATATTTGCAGGAATCAGATCAATAATTTATGGCTGTACAAGTGAACTCCCAGTATCACAAGCATGATTTAGACTGTATCTGTTATGTAAATAACTGATAGATTTGGATATAAAATTACAATTTGCAGTATATCCTGAATACAAAATTGCAATCTGGTTCTATGTTCTTTTTCAAAAAGTGATCTTTTGATCATAAGACATGAAGACACATGTTGCTTGTTGGGGGTCTGTGATGGACTTTTGTACATAAAAGCATACTCAGGTTAGTAATATTCCAAGTGTGATGTTTACCACATGTAATTTCATCTAGCCACTTTACAACAAGATGTATCACCACTTTTCCAGTGGCTAGAAAAGGCACCCAGACAGTGGTTCAGGGTAGATGTCCAGTTTTCAGACAGCTAAAATGTCCAAATCAAATGGGGAAATGAATCTTGTTTGCAATTACTAAGAGCACTGCATTCATTCATAGCCAAACACGCTTTACCAGAACACCAACAATTCTGAGTATTTACTCGGGGTCACCAGCATGCACTCATGATGTTCAAAGCTGCCACTTTACCTAAGTAGATTAATGTCATCTTGCACCTACCTACATCAACAGCCACTCCATGTTTGACAGAAGTATAGTCCTGCCTTTCAGGAGAGCTGTTGGATGGGAAAACAGTGAAATTAATTTATTGACCTTTGGGTAAAGATTAATTTTCAAGGAAGTCTGAAGTTGTTAGCTTGGCTTTATTCAACCTGTATTTGTGTTAAAATCTGTAGGTTCTTTCAGCACTCTAAACTAGCAAATTAATCAAGGCAAGCCGTATACTTCTTACATAGCTACAGTGTAAATGTCACAAAACAAACGCCAAACTACAACTGAGCTAAAGAGCGTCCCTATTGAGTGAAAGCATTTCAGTTTATACGAACCAGCTTCTTCCATTTATTATTTTGCATCAATTTTGCCTACAGCCATTAAGTATGCCTTCTGGCCCATAACAGACTGATTTATCACATCACACAGGGATCTTTATGGTATTAACGACTCTACTGCCAACATCTGGAACTCTGGTAAGCAGAAATATAGGGGATAAATAATAATTATAACATGAAATTTGAGACCTACAAAGCAATACACAGAATTATACTTCCATGTCAAATTCCTCTAGTCCATTTTGACAGGCTGAAAACTATACTGGTGAAAGCTTTTCTCCAGATCAACTGACATGGGTTATTCTACAAAAAACCCAGCAATGCTCCATTTCATTAATACTCCTAACAGTCCCCTTAAAAGAATACTGTTGGGATACCATATTTTTGGGAAATGGGGTCATGAGGCTCCTTTCTTGAGCCCCATAAATATCTGTCTCTCCCAAGATTTACACAAACTAAAGGCAATTATGACTATTTACATGGAAAGCCAGTGGTTACATGTAATCTCTCATCTTCTATAGTGGCACAGATCCCATAAAAACAGTTCTCCGAGCTCTACTGGCATCCTCCTGTACTCTCAGCCATTCCCTTCACAGCAAATTTCCCCTTAAAACATGCCAGACCGTGTAAATTAACGCTGACCTCACCATTAGCGGAGCGAACCGTGAGGTGCTGGGGAATGCTCCTGGTATGAATGACCGGTGGTCACCACCGCTGACCCTGGCCTCCCTCCTGCCTCTCACCTACATCCTCACCAGGACCACTGAGAACTTGCCAGGAGAGCAGTGGGAAAGGAAAACCATGCCAAAGAGCACACTTTCCTTTTATGTCTTGCTGTCTTCTCCTCCTCCTCTGAGTGAACTGAAAAATCCATCACCCAGAAAATTAATATGGAAAAGACTGAAATCACTGCTGCCTTCACTGTTGCTAAGATTATGCAATAGAAACATTTCCTAGATAACGGGATTTGTCAGCATCAGCTGAAAAAAATGCCAACTGCGTGGTAACATTAAGAAACCAACTATTCCTATCAACAGGAAGTGGCTGATGTTATTTTTCTGTTAATTCAATGCCTGAAGCAAAGTCATATATTATTGTTAACTATATAGATAACGAGTGCTTATACAGAGTTTACTTAAATTTTACATTACAATTGAAGCGTCTGCTTTACAGAGACACCTGTTTAATCTATGCTATTTTACCCCACTCCAAGTAAGAATTATAAGATTTGCATATTACTACTGGAACAGCTAATAACAGCCAATAAAGAGAATATACTTCCTAGGGTATCAGAAAGTATCCTGTATGTTTAGTAAAAATTAAATGTATTCATGTGTAAAAATACATTGCTTCAGTTAAAAGTCTAATGGGAAGGGTATTTTTGTAGCTTAAAAAAGAAAAAAAAAATCTGCTCAGGACAAGAACACTCCTCACCAAGAAGATTATAAATTTCTTTATGCAAGTAAGTATCACATCATTAAGTGACAGTTTTCCCTTCCGATGCCGAGAGAGCCTTGGATTGGCAGGAGACTTGGAAGTTTTGATTAACAGCCTACTGGAGCTCTTGGCAACATGCCTGGGTGTTTCAGATTACTGCTGCTATAGAAACTCGCCTGGGTGACTGCACTGCTTTTCTTTTTCTCACATTTCTAAAATGTTGGTCTTCAATTTTTATTTTTTTTGTGTGTCCTTTTGCAGTTTGCTCCACTTAGTAGCAACTGCTGCACTGCTGTTCTACCCTCACTCAGTGATTAGCACATCTCCACAAACAGCTATCATTACAGATAACAGGCATCATAAAAGAGTTTGCCATATGCCTTGTCAGCTGGCCAAGCTGATGACACAATTCTTTTACAGCAGACTGGGTAGTTCATAGGAGGTATATATATTTCAGGAAGATAGCAATTCATTAGCGTTTCTCTGAGTGTAATACTAGTTAACATACTTTTAAGGACTGATTATATATGAGCTTAATATTAGCTTAATTTTAAATTACTATTTAAAAAATGTAATTCCAACTTATCCAAGAGATAATGAGATACTGACTACAAAATTACACACAAGAATTTATTTTTTGCATGACATTCCCTTCTCTTTGTTCTCTTTTTCAATTCTCTTCTCCCTCTGTCAGGATAATCCAAATCATACTAACATGGTGAATGGCCTCCTTTTTTCTAGCACTACCAACAGACTCTAGTGGAAGCAGCAGCAGGACCACAAGCACTTTTCACTGCTACTTATTGGAGAAGAGTACAAAATAGTGAAGCAGAGAAGAGTGAAGTACCTGACTGCTGCCCTGAGCATCTGACCAGGCTGTGTCACACTGTTCATGCCAGCTACACCGAAAGCTGAGCCAGGACACCATCAGTAAAGTGACTGCGTCTTCTGCACGCACCAATCCACCCATGCACACAACTGTGTTAGTGATCTCAAGAAGCCCAAGGTTTAGCAAGCATGGACACAGCACTGCGCTGAGTCCAGTCCAAGGGCTCCTGAGTCCAGTCCAAGGGCTCCCAGGAAAAGAGGGATAATGGGAGACTACTAAAGGAGAAATGAACAGCCTTCAACTGACCTCAGGAGAGATGCCGAGTGCCCTTCCTGAAAGGAGAGGTCCCAAGGAAGTGCAGAACACACATGTGGCAATAAAGAAACCATCTGAGTCAGCAAGACACATTGGTATGTGAAAATCCTTGCTTTGAAGATTTTTTTGCTAACTAGACAGCTGCGCAATCTGTATGGGCTCAAAGCACGTGAACTGCTGAGCAACTTCAGCTCTCAAGAAGGTACATGAAAGCAGCCTCTGGGAGGGTAAATAACACCTTGCAAGATACATATCCATTTCATATCTGCTGGAGCTTGCTGAGAGCCTGAAGCAGAAACTGAGACACAGATAAGTATAAATCATCTGTACTATTTACAGACAGTATCCAAGTTAAACCCAAACCAGAATAATTCAGAAACTGATTTTGTTATCTACTTAGCTGTTATCTACTTCACTTACAAAGAAATGGGACATCGGATCTTTAAGGCCCTTATCAATTGCTACAGTTTTAGGAGCAAGAAGATTTACTGTTACAATTCCAACCCTGGCAAACATGCAAATAATCAAAACTTATTTTAAAATGAGAAACTTTGGAAATGTCCTCAAGACAAAAGTAAGAGCCAAAAGTGTTTCAGCAAAAGAAACCAACCCACAAACATTCACACATTTCTAACTAAGGAGATGCCTACTATGCTACATAGCTCCCTCCTGACCTCTTGTAGCACGCACACACACTTAGTTGGAATTTCCTGTGTATTTTGTCTGTGGCTTCTGGTTCTTTCACTACACACCTCTGAGTAGAGTCTGGCTCTGTTTTCTCTGTATGCCCCAGGTACCTGAAGATAGCCGCAAGACCTCCTATTAGACATTTCTTTTTAATGCTGAACCAACCCTCACAAAGCCTCACCCTGCACAACCTCAGATGTACTCCAGCTCCATGACCGTCTCGGTAACTCTCTGCTGGTCTTGACCCAGCAATGTCTTTCTTTTACTCAGGAACCCCAAACTGCTAATGGTTCTCCTGATATGGTCTCACAAGAGCCAAACAGAAGGGAACGACCTGCTGGTTATGCTTGCCATCATTGACTGGGATGTGATTGCCTGTCTTTGCTGCAAGGGCACACTGGAGACTCACATGCAAATTGTCCATGAATACCTTCAGCAGCTACAAAGCTACTTTCTAGCCTGAGCTCTTCCACAGGATTATCCCAGCTCTGACACAGGATTTTGCATTTGCTTTTCCAATAAAACAAGAGGCAGCATTTGCAGTCTTGAGTGAAGCCTGGGTTATTTCAGCCTTCTCCAGACTACTCAGCTTTGAAGGAATAACATTACATGCTGCCCTCTATTCTTTTGCAGCATAGGGAAGAAAAATGACCAGAGAAAACTAGGAACTTTTACTGCAATCACCAATACAAAATTTAGAAGAAAGGGTCCAAACTCCAGATATATAGTATAAAATAAAGTTATAAACTTAAAATAAAATAATCTAAAGAAATATTATGCACTACTGCTAAAATATCCCACTGCATTGTATTTATGGTCAAAAACTTCAAAAAGGCAGCCTACGTAATACCTGCTAGGTATTACTTTCCAAGAATATATTAAAATGTTCAGGAAGAAAACTTCTACATTTATTTTCACAAGAAAAAAAAGCAATAGATATCAAGAGTGGATTTAGGGCACTTTTAGAGATTTGTATTTTCGACTTTTCTCCTTTCACATTCCCAGTCCCAAATAATGTCTTATCTCTGCTCACTTCTGAACCAGAAAAAGATAGGAGAATCCATCTCAGGACTCATAACACCCCTTCCATTGCAGCTGAGGTGTATCATTTGCACAGATGTGAAGAAAATGCACAATATCAGCATATCAGGGCCTGAACATGCCCTTATCCCACAGCATCCATGACATTCAATAATCTGATGATTAAGGAAAGAGGAATGACAAATAAGAATCTGCTGCTGTACCACCACCTTTCATTGCAATGAATCAGTCTTTCCAGATACTTGAATCACCTAGATTAGAACTATTTATGTGAGACCAGGAGTTACCAAAGAGACAGGGAGAGATAACCTTATAACGGACTAGACACAGTAACATATTCAGAAGATATTTAAAGAAAATTATGAGACAACTCACCACAAGATATTAACATTTCCAGAAGAGAACTAGAGATGGTGTGCTACCCTTTAACTCCCACATACCTCATTAACTATTTCAGATGCTGTGGTGTAGCGGTGGTGCATCTGCTCCCAATTTGCACAGTCACCATACACTAACGAAACACTATTACTACGTACTTCTGATAAAATGCTGCCTCCCTGCTCCTCCTTGTAAGGGAATCTTGGCTACAGAATAACAATTTATCTCTCCATTTCTCTCTTCCCTTTTCCTTCATTTTTCTTCCATCATCCCATCTGGTTATTTTTGGACTGCCAGTTGGGATTATTGCTCTTTTTCCCTGCTAAAATAAAAACAAACAACAGTTATACTTCAGATTCTGGACTTAAGCATGAAATCTGTCTCCAACATTAAACAGTCACATTTTCTTGCCTGAGGTTCAACGCTATTTCCTGTGACACTGACTAAAGCAAGCCTTGCAACTAAAGGCAAATTCTGCTTACAGATTCACATGTGCAGTTTTCTGATTTCTCCAGTAACTACCTATCCACAATCCTGAATTATGTTCTGAGAATTCAGCACTGGCTGACATTTGCCTAGTCTTAGAGAATGAAAAATTAGCTTTTCCCAGCTGAACTACAATGGAAAATTTAGAATACACACAGCTAAATTAGAATATTTATAACATAAAGCACTCTTTCTGTTTGATACATCTTCTGCATTTCAGACCACCTTTCATTACATTTTGCTTTTCTCTAAACACCTTGAAGCTTTCTATTTGTAGATGGTACATTTGCAAGGAATTTAGTATCTACAGTATACAATGCAATAGTGTCAATTTGTCACCTCTGACAAAGGTTCCTTCCACCCCAATCTCACAATGTCACACATGAAGTCCCAGCTGAAATCAGTCTCAAGGTTTTAAAATGTGTATAATACAATAAAGTGTGCTTTTTAGAGCACTGGAACAAGCTGCCCAGAAATGATGTGGAGTCTGCTTTGCAGACACTCAACCCCCACCTGAATGCAATCCTGTGCCAGCTGCTCTAGGTGAACCTGCTTTTGCAAGGCGTTTGGAGAAGATGACCTTCAGAGGTCCCATCCAACCCCTACCATTCTGGGATTCTGTGTAATATCAGACATTTCCCAAATTCAACCAGAACATCACTAAGTGTTATTTAAACGGTCATTTCCCATTTTTTTTCCTGCATCAAAATACTGCCAGATATGTACTCCAGCACCTGAAAAAAAATCATTTTATTTTGTAAAATTCATTATGGCAAATAGCTGACAGGAACTGAAAGGAGAAGAGACTAAGCATTTCTGTGAAAATCATTGCTTTTCCACTCTGGACAAGAGGGCAACGTATGTATATCTCAGTTTTCCTGCTGTTTCAAATGTTGGTTATAAAGGGATAAATTGGGTGGATTTCTGAGTTGTCCAAGATGCAAACTGGGTGTGCTGGTTCTCCTTCTGCAAGGCAGAGCCAGTGTCCTTAAAGAAATTATATGGGCTACTGCCTGACAAAAATACTTTTTTATTTTCAGGGTGGTAAGTAAAATGAAACCAACAGAGTTTCAACAGCTCAAGGGAATTCAGCCATCAAGGCAATTACTGGAAGAAGAACTGCTTAAGAAGAAGGTGGAAAAGGCATACATGCTGACAACACAATGGGAGAGCAACAGAAAACCTAAGAAACTTAATGAAATACAAGAACAATCCCTCACCTTTCTGAAGGGGATTCTGCTAATTAAGCACCTGATTCAGCAACTTGGAAAAGACAACCTCTTTAAAGAAGGAAGAGTCCAAAAATAATGCATAAAAATTACCTAGTCACAGCAGGGTGTCTTCACAGTCCAGATGTGAGGACTTTCTGATAGAACATAACAACAGAGCAAGTGGCTGAATGCAGAAAAGATTCAGGCTGCCAGCTATTAACCTGAAAAATATCTACAGTGTTATTGGAAAAACTTTTTAAACTACCATCTTTATCTACTGTAAATGAATAGCAGGATGTGACCTACACTGTTTTACTGAGAGGGGAGACTAGGGGGCAAAGTCCTTCCCACTATAGGAGATCAGGTTTGGGATGGCTTGAGGAACCTGGCCACACATAAGATTATGGGACCTGATGAGATTCATCCCAGAGTCCTGAGGAAACTGGCAGATGTAGTGGCCAAGCCACTTGCCATGATATTTGAAAAATCATGGCAGTCAGCTGAGGTCCCTAATGACTGGGAAAGGGCAACATTACTCCCATTTTTAAAAAGAGAAGAAAGGAGGACCCCAGGAACTATAAGACCTATCAGCCTCACCTCTGTGCCTGGGAAAATCATGGAACAGATCCTCCTAGAAGCTATGCTAAGGCACATGGAGGACAGGGAGGTGATTCGACACAGCCAGCACAGCTTCATCGAGCACAAGTCCTGCCTCACCAACCTACTGGCCTTCTGTGATCGAGTACCTACATCAGTGGACAAAGGGAGGGCTACAAATGTCATCTATCTGGATTTCTGTAAGGCCTTTGACACAGTCGCCCCCAACATTATTCTCTCTGAACTAGAGAGATATGGATTTGATGGGTGGATTGTTTGGTGGGTGAGTAATTGATTGGATGGTTGCATCCAGAGAGTGGTGGTCAATGGCTCTATGTCTCAATGGGCACCAGTAACAAGCAGTGTTCCTCAGGGCTCTGCACTGAGGCTGGTACAGTTTAATCTCTTCATTAAGGACATAGACAGTGGGCTTGAGTGCGCCCTCAGCAACACCAAGCTGAGTGGTGCGGTTGACACACCTGAAGGATGAGATGCCATACAGAGGGACCTAGACAAGCATGAGAACTGGGCCCAAGGGAACCACATGAGGTTCAACAAGGAGAAGTGCAAGGTCCTGTACTTAGGTCAGGGCATCAATACCGGCTGGGAGATCAAGGGATTGAAAGCAGCCCTGCTGAGAAGGATCTGGGGGTACTGGTAGATGAAAGGCTGGACATGAGCCGGCAATGTGCCCTCGCAGCCCAGAAGGCCAACCATATCCTGGGCTGCATCAAAAGAAATGTGACCAGCAGATCAAGGGAGGTCATTCTGCCCCTCTATTCTGCTCTGGTAAGACCCCTCCTGGAGTATTGCGTCCAGCTCTGGAGCCCTCAGCAAAGGAAGGACATGGACCTGTTGGAATGAGCCCAGAGAAGGGCCACAAAAATGACCAGAGGCCTGGAACACCTGTCCTATGAGGGAAGGCTGAGAGAGCTGGGGTTGTTCAGCCTGGAGAAGAGAAGGCTCCGAGGAGACCTCATTGCTGCCTTTCAGTACCTAAAGGGAGCCTATAAGAAAGATGAGGACAGGCTTTTTAGCAGAGCCTGTTGTGATAGGATGAGGGGTAACAGTTTTACACTGAAAGAGGGTAGATTTAGGTTAGATATAAGGAAGAAGTTTTTCACCATGAGGGTGGTGAAACACTGGAACAGGTTGCCCAGGAAGGTGGCAGATGCCCCATCCCTGGAGACGTTCAAGGCCAGGTTAGATGGGGCCCTGAGCAACCTGATTTAGTGGGGGATGTCCCAGCCCATGGCAGGGGAGTTGGACTAGATGACCTTTAAGGTCCCTTCCAACTCAAGTGATTTTGTGATTCTGTGAATTCTTCTAGAAAATAAATGCCACTATATATACAGAGCTGTTAGTAAGCACTTGATAAGCTGAATGATTAGGAGGAATTTTCACTATTGACTTTGAGCACCAGATTTAATGCAATGACCCTTAGGACTACAAATAATTCCTTTTCACAGGTGTTTCGCAGGCCTTCCAACCAGTATCATTTGGCCTTAGAAGTAACCTATCCTTTCCTAATGTATATACATCATTTTAGCAACTACAGTCTGACACATAACTTTATATAAAGGAATATTCACAAATTTTGACATGTTCTAAAACCTTTTCCTTGCTGAATTTATTTATTCCTGGCAGAGTAGTACTAACCACTTATCTAGTGACACTCCATCTTATCTTTTGATGGCAGTTATGTTACAGTGAAGTCTGCAGCCATATTACACTGAAAACTTCAGGCCAACCACCTAGACAAATACCTGGCAGCTTGTTGTAAATGTAAATGTCAACTCTGTGTTTTCCAGCTGTGCTTTCAAAATAAAAAGTCACACAGTCAATTATCGCATTTAAAGTTTACAAAAAGTTTGGATCTTCATTTGAACTAATGCAAGAACCTTAATTCCTAGGTTTATAAGACTGGTATCCATATTTGGATACCCTCAACAGGACTTAAGCTCACTAAAACCAATTCCTTTCAGCTTAACCACACCTATTAGAAAATTAAGTTGATATTTACAACTAGAACTGAAGGTGTGCCTGTATTAGACAATGGGGCGGTTACCTGTAACCTGAGCCATAAATCCACATGGCACAGCTCAGTGCTGCAGTATGTGGTTGAAGTCTCTGGAAGCAGCATGTCTGTCTTGGTAGGACTTGTTAGCTCAGGTTGGTGTCAAACTGCTCAAAAGAAGTCACGTCTCACCAGTTCTGTTTCCAGTCATGGCAGTGTAAGCCTCTACTCAGGTAGTGTTTGTGACTGTACTCCAGAAGTTTCATCAGTTAGTCTACCCTCTTTCTCCTACTTTTGTAGGGCTAATCAAAAAAGATAACTGATTTAGCTTCAGATACTAAGGTATTTTTGGTAGACACTAGCAAGACAAAGATCTATGAATCATCGTCAACTGGTTCCTCAAGCAGGCACAAGTGAGCTGCCAATATTGTGAACAAAAAAGCAACATATATATCCACCACTGCTACACTGCAATGAAGTGCCCAAATTTAGGGATCAGAAATAAATCAAAAGCAAACACAGGTCTTACTGAGACTAATAAATTATTAGAACTCCACAGAATAACTTCAGAGACGTTATTAAATCAAGGTCTGAATAGGTATGGGACACCATACTGTTGCTTCTGTAAGCTTACTGTGCCCTCTGTTGATCATTATAATACTCTTTACAACTACATGACAACATGTTTTCCCAATGATCCTTTCTTATCCAGGAGAGTCTGTACCTGCCTAGTCAATGAAATGTAACTGCGCAGGCAAAGAGCATGATGGCTCCAGTACCCTTTCTTTATTTTATGCTGAGCTTGGAAAAATGCAGAGTGAACAGAGCAAGAGATTACAGAAAGAAAAGGACTGTTTAGAAGTTAAAATCACCAAATACTCCCCTCAAAAAACCTTCATTCCTTCTAACTACAGAATTCCCATGTGATGTCAAATTAGAGCAAATAAAATCAACCAAATTTTCCATAGGTGGTCACTACATTAGTTTTTCTCATCTCAAGGGTGTATTGAACAAGGCTTTTAGTACAGCTTGTCAAAACGCTCAGAGCTGAGGACACCATGGAACCAATGGCAGCATTGCTTTAAATATGCAGTGCTGAATAACTTGGAATATAATGGACCTACAAATCATTTACACATGCACTCCAGTATTGTTGCAGGCATACAAATACAACTGGAATAGAATTCTGATGCCTCAGATCTGGACGTCTAAATAACATGTTCACTTATCTGCATCGAAATGGTGATACATGATATTACATGGGGTTTTGTCCTAAAAGTACTTTGGAAGGGAAAGCAGGATCTGAAGAGCTTTCCACAGTGTATTCTCACACCTGTTGAGCTTCCCTGAGGAGGTAAAGGAGGTGAGAATTTTACTTCTGGATAACACACCATCTGGCACACACTCTTCTCTTGCCTATGCTGAAAAGTAATAAAGATTGAAGCACATCACTTTCTAAAAGCATTTATTGAACAATTCCAATTGTTACCTAATGGTTTCTGCCAGTTTTTCGAACAGTTCAATGTATCAACACTGACCTCTGGTTTAGTTTCTTTCATGTTCAGTTGGGTAAGCCCTCTCTGTTCAGGCTTAACAACTACCATGAATGCAGGAGTCCTTACTTTCCCATCAGAAACTCCGCTGGTTGTGGTCCAGGCACAAACCATGGTGACTGATATGCCATAGAAGAGTCCACTAATACAATTAAAAAAGCTTCCTGAAAATCTCTATTGCTCTTCTGAAACATCTGTCCAGTGGAAGGGTAGATCAGCCCATTATTACTTCCATGCTGACATTTTAGGTTTTGTGATAATGTTTCAGAAGTTAGCTGCATACAAAGACGTTCTGTATGCTGCTGAAGATGTATTTCTTTGTTGCCACCCAGTGCTAGTGTTCCCTTTTGGAGCTGTCTGTGTTGCAAAACATCTTTCCACTGATGTCTTACATACATGCCTTATCTTTTGCTGTAAGTTTCTGCACTTCCTGGCTTGGTTTTTGCTGCATCTTCCACAGTTCCGAGTTGTGAACCTTATACTTACTCTACAGGGTGTATTTGCTCTAACTGCTTTTTCATGAATGTCTCTCTGGGACTGTCTTCTGTCATGCTGTCATCTTGCAGACATTTATTTGCAGTTACATGAATCTTCAACTTTGTTACAGTATCTGCTGAGTCTAAACGGCTCTGTGTTGATAATAAAAAGGTATTTCATTTGCCAATGCCTGTTCCTGTCTCCTTAGTTTTTAACAGACAGATGTCAATTCATATCCTTTCACAATATCACAAACACTTCAACAAAATCTTCCCTTTTCCCTGTAATTCTGGCTCTTTCAGATATATTGCTCTATTTTTTCCCCTGTGAACATGCATTAAGTGTTCTTTTTTTCACTTTGCTGATCAGACATTTTTTTAGCCTTTCTCATGACTTCAAAACCAGAAACCCTATTGTCACTCCAAAGCAAGAACATACTAGATGATGGGAACACTTTCCTTGTCTCAAAAGCCTTGTTCACTGCTACCATGCTTGCATGGATAAAAAGTTTTTTGATGCACTGTGAATTTTGTAAAAGACTTACTCTTTCTCAAAAAGGTTTCTCAAGCAATAGTTTACTGAACTAGATCCCCTAAAAGACTGAAGTGACACTAGTACACACATCAACTACATTTGCAGAGTACAGTTACCATGTATATATTCAAAAGGACTGTGAAATGAGGCAGTAGAGAACTGAACACATAAAATGTTTCTGATAAAAAGCACAAAACTAAAATATCCACTTTTATAATTATGTATTTTAAATCAAAAGTTATATGGGATTTTGAAAATACGTCCTACTATTAGGGAGACAAAACCACAATTCTTCATTCTTCACCTACTACCACAATGAAATGTTATTATCAAGAAAATTTCTGATTAAATGTATTTAGTTCAACCATATGCTTCTGAGAACTACTAACTAACTTCTAATTTTTAAAGATGCTCATTCACATTTTACATTTAAATACGAATTTGCACACAGACAATGCCTTTATTACCAGTGCAGTTTGAATGGCCACATGCAGATTGCAAAAGATCAGAAGTCATTTGCTCAATCTCCTCCCAGTACCAAGAGGTTTGAGGACAAACTGATCCTAATCCCATCTAAATAATGCTAAACACATATTAAAAAAATGTTAATTTGGAAACTCGAAGAGCTTACAAAATCACAGCTACAACCTTCACAGTGAAAATTAATGCATTATTCCCAAGTCTGCAGTTGATAGCTTAGTTTTAAGAAGTGTATAACAGTGTCTTCTGTAAAACCATCTCTGCATTGGGTTGGCAGTTTGATCAATATGTATTCCAAACCACATTATGTCACTTTAACCTAGAGAGAAATATCAGTCCTTTGGACACCGAATTCAAGCACACTGCTGTCCTAACACTGTGATTAATGCTGTGAGCTACACCCTGCCTAGCCTTCCTAATCTCTGGGCTTTCTAATTTATAGCAGAGATGGATAGGCTATCAGTGGGGAATTATGAGGATTACTAGCTGTTTATCTCTCCTTTGCAGAGACACTTTGCTGCTTATGGAATTACCATAAACCCTCCAGCTACAGTGCCACTTCTTTACTTACCCAGAAGTCTAACTACATATTGGGCACAAAATGTTTTGGTAGCCAAAATATTAAAAAATGTTGGAGTCGATGGATGTATTTTTTTCTGTAAATGATTTGAACATACTGTCAAGACCTGTCATGTTACTTCAGTGGTAATTTGTCTGCAGGTTATCTTGCATTCCCTTGAAACCCAGTGCTGTGATCCTGTCTACACTAATTAGAGTTCAGCATAAGACTTGGAGGTTGCCCTTGAGCATCACCACAAGTGAAACCATTAACCATGTATGCCAAGCCACTTCTGCACTTGCAGCAAGTTATGTAACCCATTTCAAAAGATTTCATTTTAATGGCCACCAAGAATATTACTGACTTCCCTACTATCTGAAAATTAAGAGTTTCCTCAATGCTTCTACAGAAAATCCTTATGCTATGGAGCACAAGCTTCATTATGGAGTGAAACTAAAAGAATTTGAGGGGAAACAGGTACATTATTTGTTCTAATTTCCTGAAGAAGGAAGGAAGAAAGAATGGGATCCTATAACAGTTATTATTCTATTGACTTTTATAAATTTGAATCTGTACAGAAAAACTTTGCTAATTTCAGAAGAAATTTAAGAATGATAACCCTCAGTAAGATAAATGTTAGCCCTTGTACAGCATATTTGAAATAATTACAAGTGTCCTCCAACAATACCTTTTACATATGGACTGCATTTATAGTTGGGGTATCTCTGTAATCACAATTTAATTAAATGACCATTTCAGCTAACATTCAGCTAACATTCAGCTAATTTGTACATATTTCATACTGCTTACATAGAAATGCTAGCCTACCTTATATATGTGTGTTCTAACTCAACTCCCCATTTGCCACTGAGCTAAAACTTTGTCTTTACTACTTAATCAGCCTCCTAAACAGGAGATACTAACAGTTAATTCAGAAGTTCTGAGTCTCTAACTTTTTCCACTGGAATAGGTGCATGCATATTTATAAACATAATAAAAAGATGTACAACACAAAGGTAATTCCATACACAAAGTCTCAACATACTGTCTTTGATTGTCATTGCACAGTCACTCGTATTTGTCTATACTTATTTTATATTCAAAGACTGTAACAAAAGAAAATTGTTAAAACGTAATCGTTGGTTAAAATAAGAACTCTTATTCTCTACATTATTTTAGAATCATAAATTGTGCTGAGTTGGAAGGGACCCATCAGGATCATCAAGTCCAGCTCCTGTCCTGTGCAGGACATCCCAGGAGTCACATCATGTGCCCGAGAGTCATACAAACACTTCTTGAACTCAGTCAGGTTTGGTGCTGCAACCACTGCCCTGGGGAGCCTGTTCCAGTGCTCTATCACCCTCTGGGTAAAAGACCTTTTCCTGATATCTAACCTAAACCTCCCCTGATTCAGCTTCCTGCTGTTACCCCAAGTCCTGTCATTGGTCACAGGAGTGAAGAGATTGATACCTGCCCCTTCTCTTCCCTCCTTGAGGAAGCCATAGGCTGCAATGAGGTCACCCCTCAGCCTCCTCTTCTCCAGGCTGAACAATCCAAGTGACCTCAGCCGCTCCTCATAAGACACCCCCTCCAGACTCTTCACTGTCCTTGTGGCCCATCTTCATTCACTTGTTTCGTATACCTACACTCATCTTTTGAAATACTTGATTTTTTTATTGTTTAAAAGAAAACCAATCAAAACCAAACTGCTTCATGCCTGAATTCCTTTCAGAACATTATAAAATGTCTCAACATATGAAACACACAGGTGTAGTCATCCAGGTTCTTCCTTTAAGGTATCACATTTTGTAATAAGAAATGAAAATAGAATGGGAGAGCCCCATCTAGGAACCAGACAGTCTGCCAGCCCAGTCTCAGCTCACATTTGTGAAAACTTGTCATGCCAGCTTCTGCAGTTTTATCTCATCATATAATCTCTAGTCAGCTCCTCAGTGAGCATAAACCAGCAGAGACTCATCACATTCCTGAGCTAAATTTCATTCTTACTTTCTTGGGTTTTTAATACTTCCTCAGCCACCTTCTGGAGCACAGAACTTCAATTGCCTTCTAGGAACTTCTAATTAATTCCTTACCATCACAGTGACTTGCACACTGAAGGTACTTTGATCTTTCCTCTTCTCTGAACCCCAAGCTTAGTCTCTGAGGGAAGGAAATTATTTTGTCTGAATAAAGTCATTTGGCAGAACAGGGAGGTATCTACGTGAAATTTAACAACATACAGGGACTGGATATAATACTAATTACCTAGTCCAATGTCACACCCTATGGACACCTGCTGACAAACAGGGTACCATAAGTGAGCCTATCCTCTGTTTCAGTGAGCCATGCTAAGTCCATGCCTTGGTGTGCTGTCATATCCTATTAGCAGGATGAAATCACTTTATTTTCTTCTGTCTTGGGTTTCTTTGCTTTTCTGGCAGGGCATGCTGAAAACATGCCAGGTTGTTTGGATTTATCAAGGCAGATCCAGCTAGATACAAAAAGGCAGAATTGGGAAACTTTCCTATAGATTTTTTAAATCTAACAGCACATTTACATAAGATGTGAGGCTTTTACTTTAAAAATGGCTGATCTAAATAAGTATGTGTTAATGGATGGAACATGGATAAGCCATGTTATCAATACAACTCACATATTTCTCAAGTGTCCATCACCCTGGTCCCACCAAAACTGTTCTTGTCAGTTCTGATGTACATATCCCAACACTTCTCATATTCCTTTGCTAACTGCTCTACACCAGACAGTATTCCAGGGACATAGCCTGTATTAGCAAGGGACAACAGTATTGCTTCAAGACTCAGAAATAAGTCACAATTCCTTTGTGCACAAGGAGGATAGAAATTTGCTCCTGACAGCTGCAGCAAAACAGTCTCCAGCCTCCCTAGCTCTGCTGCACTGGTGAGTACACAGACCAGCGTGGAGTCCATCCTCTCTGTTGTGGAAAAGCAGGCAAGTCCTGTACCCTGAATTCTTGTGTACAAGGACTTAATGGGAGGATAGTAAGGAGACAGGTGTAAAGCTGACTACTCTGATTTTTATGTCCACATTATTGGTTTGATTTTGCTTTTATTAGCTTTACTGGATATATTCTTTCAATTTCAAATTGTGGGAGTTTCTTCTCTCTTCTTAAATGAAAAAATATGTTAAATCATACAGACATTTAAGAAATTGATTCTAAAAACATAATATGGATACTAAATTGTATTCCAATGACACATCCCACTCAGCATATTTAATTTTAGAGGAAATATTAGGCATGCTTTCCATCACTGCACTACACTGGAAGGCAGGGTGAATTTTACCCCAGTACTTTTCACCTATTTTATTCACATACAAAATAGTAACATAGATCAAGTGTTTACTGCAGTTGGTTGTGTCAGTACTCTTTGCATTTTATGTAACTTCCTTTTTTATTTGTGAAAACTTGGCAGTGTAAGTTCTTGCTAGGAGGTGTCTGTAAGGAGTAAATTCTAGTTACAGACAGACAATCAGGAGGAGGCCTATGCACTACCGAATTAATTTCTTTGTATCATTCTGTATTTAGGACATGAGAGCTACACTCTGCTGATGGACAGTCTCATTAACAACCTGTGTATCAGCCGATACAAAGTTTCTTTTTTTTTAGCTTGTTTTTTGGAATTCTTCAAAGCAAAATGCACTGAAGAGAGATGAACTCACACTTCTGATCAAGCAGGACAGTTCCTGATTTCATGTATAACACAAATAGGCAACCTCTGACAGTGTCAGGAAGGCTTCTGCAGCTTAAACGGATGTAGCATGCTGCTAACCTACATCAGCGGCACTATCCTTAAATCACAAGAGTTTAAAACCTATTGTAAATAAGAAGACAGCCTGTGATGTTTTTAAAAGGGTAAATTATTTCCCCAACTCCTTAGGAAATGATAGAACTTACTTTTTCTGTTGCCTTAGAGAATTTAAGAGTATTAGGAAATATTTGATTTTTACACTTTTCTATCTAATAATTTATCCTGCTATTATTATTGCTCTAAATACAAGTGTATTAGTTCAAGTTCCTGCTCTTCATCCAAACTGAAGTATTCTGTTCAGTAATTAAGAACCACTATTTCATCTTCACTGAAACCAACTAGTCATTGCAAAGTAATTCTCACTTTATTTTCAAAACCTTTGTTTTGTAAAAGCAAAGTAAATATCCCTGAAAAAGAAAAAGAAAGAGCAAAGCGTGACCGGGTAACAAAGTAGGGACCCTGTCCTGGCAGGAATACAAGTGCCTATCATTCTCTATTACACTTATAACCTCCAATCAATTATGAAACATGACTGCCATTATTAATTTTTTCTCATTATTTTCACAAGATTGGAAATGAAGCACTGTCACTATGAAAGGAATTCAGAGACACCTTCCTATTATCCTGCTAGCCTATGTCACAGCACGGTCCATTTTATTATTTCAGTGAGCTGTGCTTCCCAAAACAAGCAAACTGATAGAATTACCACCAAGCAGTTGTCAAAATGATGATAAATATTATTGTAAACTAGTGCTTCTCATAAAACAGAGACATAGAACAGATTTCCTTTGACATGAGTGGCAAAAATCCCTCCTTGGCTTAGATGCTAGCCACTGCTTGAAGAACATCACCTGGCTCTGATGATAAAGTTCATGCACTGATTGTTTCCCGTTGAGGCCACCATGTAGCTATTCTTACCACTAGATTACCAACTGCTGACAGTGACAATGCCTTTCTAGAAATATCTGCATCCTGCTAAAACACACTCGGTCGCATCTTATTTCATGGTTTAGTTCCTTCAACTCCTTTTCTTTCCCTCCTACAACACCCACAGTCACTCCTCCCCACGCCTCCTTCCTTAACTCCTTTAGTTAAAAGTCTATAGACAGAAAACAGGCGAAGTCAAGCCATACTTGAAAAATCCACTGTGTACTGGTATAGAGTACCATAGCCTTAAGATAGGAAGGAGGGGAGTTACATTTTCTCCTCACAGATCTTCAGACGTTACAGATGAAAGTCAAAGACTGAAAATGTAAATCTGAAAGACAATTCTGTGTAGCAGAGTGACATGGTGATTAAGGAAGAAAACATATATAAAAAAAATAAGCCACTGCTTGCTGGAAGATATTCAGGACAGACAAGTTAAATGAGGTACAAACTATAATCCAAATCACAACCATCAAGCTGGAAAAACTGGCAAAGAAAATGAAAACAGGAGTGCTTTTCTGGAGTGAGAATAATGCACACTGACCACAGCAGCAGTGAGAATACTAAAACCTATCTAATGTAGATTATGTAACGCTGTATAGTCAATCATAAAAAAGAGCTTTCTCAAACTTTGAAGCATTAGTGTTCAGGGATGCACCCAGCTGAAGCAGAAGAGCAAGACCCTTGTTCCTCATAGGGTTGTTCCATGGAATCTGCAGTGGTACCAGCTTTGGTTGCCATTTGGAAACTGAGATGAGTAAGAGACTTGTTAGGAAATGGAAAAGGTACCTGCAGTAGTAAGTCTCGGAAGTTGTTACTGTATTTGAACTCAGCTATGCTTGATATCACTCACCAAGGCAATAAAGGTGGAAAAGGTAAAAAAACACACTCTCCCAAATTGCTGTGTAGCTTTATTCTTTTATTAAATCAAAATTTTTGTGCCATAACAAAGCTGATTCCATTAGAGTAGAATTTTGCCTCAGAACTATATTTATCAATGAAAAAATAATCAGTGGATTAGACTTGGAATGATAAATTATCAATTTTTTACTTGTGATACTTGCAATCAAGTATGAATGGCACCTAGCAAGAACACCTGCTACTGATGAAGCTCCTGTTGACTCCACACTTGGCACTTAGAAACCATTCACCATGAAGTCAGCTTTCTTTTACTAAGGCCAGAGAATTCATAAAATAAGACAAATGGCTGTCAAAGTTATTTCTTTTTCTTTGTGAAAATCTGCTCAAATTTAATTCTTTTATGTATATACATTATGCTAAGAAAACATATCCCATATTTTTATTTCATCTTCCCATAAGATGTGATTAAAAGCAATAGTATAAAATATGCAAATGACATTGCAAGAGAAGATGCATGCACCACAGAGGCATGCTGTGGGTTTCTGTGATATTCACGTTTCTGCATAACTTGATTTGTCCATTAGCAGATAAATGGGAACTATTAATACTTGGGAGACATTCAGAGAGAAGTTAAAGGGAAGAAGGGAGAAGTTAAAGTGGCCTAGGTTGTCCTGGTTCATTAATGGAGAAAGTAGCATATAGCCTACAGACAGTGCCTCCTTGGGACCACTGAGGCTGCTCTGTGCCACTTCAGAAGCAAAACCCCCTTGAATTCGAATAGCCAATATTTAGAAATTAGTCTGGCCAGGAGAAAAAAAAACCACCTTAAAGCAGATACAATGAAGCAGCCCCTGTTCTCTCTCCTCTTGTGCTCCTGGGGCTGGACAATCACTTCTGGGATTTTGTGTACTGTTCAAAATGACCACATACCCACAGGGAGAGTGCAGAGAAGCTCCCCTAAGGTGTTGCATGGGATTTTACTGGATTTTGGTATCTCACAGTCACAGAATCACTAAACTGGCTCATATTTGTCATCATGCTGTCCACTCAAAACTTCAATGGTTAAAAAAAAGGCTGACCTGGAAGATTCTTCATATATAATACACTTCTAATTTCCATAAAGCCTCACATTCTCCACCTGTCAGAAATATGTCCATGAATCAGCATGAAGATTTCAATAGCAGAGAAGTAAACAGTTCTGCACAAACATTAAGGCAGGTGTTGTGTGCCTTTGACACATGAACAGATTTGGGGGGGAAAGAAAGATGGAGTTTCTGGTCCTAAAGACTTTCTTTTTCTCCAAATTCCCCTATAGTTTATGGGAAGATTTTACTGTATGTTTAATTTAGACAAAGCTTATTTAGAAACTGCCAGCTTTACAGGAAGTTTGGTAGAACTGTACAACTAAAAATATCCTTATGATTTGGGGCTTTAAACTGCTCTTCTACAGACTCAGTTATACAAGAAACATGGAATTATTTCTGGACAATGTAGACAATGATTGAAATTAAACTCTTCTCTTTAATGATAAATTGCCCAAATTTCCCATTCCATATAGTTGGTTTGCACCCTGTTATTCCTGAAAGTACAAAAGGAAATCAGTCATTACTCAAGCATAACACTGTTTACTTTTAAGAACAGGCTGAGTGTATGATATGCATCTGCCTAAACTCACAAAAAGACCTTAATTTTGTTAGACATGATAATCAATAACTTCCCATAATAATCCTGTAGGATCGATTTATGCTGGAGTGATCAGTCCGGTAGTTTCATACTTTTTCCTTCCGCGTTTTTCTTTGGGCATTTTTACTTCAATGAGATTAATTTGTTTAGCATTGCTAATTTCTAGGGAATATTAATATACATTTAAAGCTAGGAAAATATGTAGAAATAATGTGAGATTAACTGCAACAGTTGCTGAAATGCAATTCAGTTTTCTAGAACTGTGCAATCTGAAAGAGCAGTAAGGCACTCTAATGTATAGAGGAGGAGTTAGAAGTATGAACATTATCAAAAAAGAACTGGGACACCTTGATCATAACTAACACTAATTCCAAAACTCAGCTTCAGACTTGAGATGGAATTTCTAGTGACATGCAGGAATAAATCTGAAGATGACTCCTAAAAATACAGAGGTAGTATGGGTAGTCTAGATTGCAATTTTACGAATGTTCTCTGTATCTCGTTATTTATGCTCAGTGTTTTCCTGCCACATTACTTGCTCAAAGACTGCTGCAGGCAGTGAAGAGGGCTGCAGTGGAAACAGTCATTACACAGTCCCTATTTTCTTGGGAGTACCAGGCTGCAACTGGAATGTTCAGCACTGACTGGGTGAGAAAGACCACTGAAAAAGGAATTGCAAATTTTGGTACGCTAAACCTAGTAAACCTCACTTGTGGCTAATCCAGATATGAATTAAGCCACAAAACAGTAAAAAGTAGTTTAAAAGTTTTTGTCCAGTAAGAATATGCTGTAAGTCTCAGGTGCTGTTATGTTAAAAATAGAGCTAATAACAAAGATGAAACAAAAATATCCCACTTCTTTCAGCAGAATATAGAAAACAATAGAAAATGTGAAGGCAATAATAAATGTTTACTATACAATTAATTTCACAAATAAAACAGATTTCTCACAGGGTATCAGCAAAATTAGATTGCAAATGTTTACTAAAAGTACACTGATTTTTTTTTGTTTCTTTTCACACCCACAGAAGAATTTACAGCAGCCAACCTGAGGACAAGAAGACAAGTCTCACGTGGTCAGAGAGAACTTCAGATCCTTTGGGGCTCAGTTTTATCAGACATTAACACCGAGAAGAAGCATATTTCATGTTCATATTTTGATCCATGAATCCAGATTTTCAGCATCCTTACCCGTTCAGACTACTTAGATTATCTATTACCTTGCTCCAGTTATGATTCTCCTTTTTCACAATGTTAATATTACAAAAAAACAATATAAATCCTGAAGTAATGAAAAAACACATTAGTTTCTGAAGTTTTTCTTTCTTTTTTAAAAAAGAGAAGACTACATGTTAACCAAAGTACTTTATAATGTGTAAATATAAACACATTATACTTAAAATTGCTTTAAACATGTGCTAATAGGTCAGCAAAAGTGTTTCTGTTGGAATCGGACCCCAAGCAATACCACTGCATGACTGAGTAGAAAATTACTTAGTTTATATTATTAAAATTAAGAAACTTCTTTGCCACATAATAATCCCTTGAAAATTATACATGCTCACTATACATTATGCATTTTATATTTAACTAATGTTTTTATGAACTACCAGAAAAAGTGGTTCATAAAATACAATTTTCAACTACCTCACGAACACCAGTAACGAAGTATTCAGCCTGAACTTTACATAGTTCAAGGCATCCACAGTCTATTAGTTCGTGGCCATAATAATACCTGCTGATATGAGAAGATGGTAACAGCCACTTCCATTATTCATATTTCCTCTGAAGAGTACAACAGTACTCAGTACTGAAGTAATCAGTAATATGTAACCAGAAAAAGGAGTAATCAGAAAAAATGCAAGTTATTGTCCAACATCATGCAATACATAGAGGATGGAGTTATTTATAAGGATTACAATTCATAATCTTATATGACACAAAGAACACCTTTTTTCTCATGTGATTTCCATAATTCTATTGCATTCCAGGGAACTGTTCTCTTTCCTCCTCTAAACTCCCAACCCATTTATCTCACTACTGCAACACTGCATATAGATGCTGAAAACCAGGAGAAGCAAAGAATCCTAAGAATGAGCAAATGATCAGCAGCTATGCTTGACACCAAAAAGTTGCTCAGAAGAAAAGTTAAGGGTTAACTTGGTCCCAGTTAATGGTGCTACAGAATAATAGAAATTTAGTAATAAGAGTCATTCGCAGCCAAGATCAAACAAACTCAGCTTTCAAATAAAAGGAAGATGTTTTTAATAGTAGAGACAATTTACCAAGTATTGTCTATAGTTGCTCCATTCATGAGTATGTTAAAAATCCCAAATGTAAATTTATAAGAAGACATGCTCATTTAAACTCAAGACATCAGATACTGTAAAGAATCCAGGTCAGCTCTCCATTATCACTCAGCCTTTTTATTGTAAGCTGTCCAAATATTTTAAACTTATTTCACATTGTAACCATCTTATTAAGTAATATTACACTGTCAGAATTTTTAACAATACACCATAATTGTAAATAGATTGCAGCTCTGACTTAGTCATCTTCATTTCTGAAATACAGGTAACGCCTCATAAAATGTAAAACTACAGCATCTAAGTAAATACTAGCAATAGACTGTGTGATGTACTCTAGGTGACCCTGCTCTGGCAGGGGGGTTGGACTAGATGATCTTTCGAGGTCCCTTCCAACCCTAGAATTCTGTGATTCTGTGTGTAAAGTCAAAGCAAAGGTTTGTCAACAAAATTTAGGTACTTAGCGACTTAAGAATAGAACTGCTCAGAACATTTCAAAGACTTGGTATTTTATGGTCAAAAGGCATTTAACTAGAAAATAATTTTTCTTTGAGTGACATATTTTGGGTGGAAGTATGAGTTTCAATGTATTTCGAAGAACAGAGGCAAACCTGATTTCCTGTGTGTTTGGTGGAAATGAAGCTACCAAATTCCAGTTTGCCTTCCAGCCTTTTTTTTGTACCACAATGTTTTTACTGCAGTTAGTCATATCTTTCAGCCTGAAACCTTCAGTGTGTTCCAAAAAAGTTAGAGCTCTATTCTCAAAGTACACTCAAGGTTGAAATTAATTTCACTGCCTGCAAAGGGAGCCTTATACAATTAAAGCAGCTCTGATGACACTCATTTGTTAAGGTAAGGTTTCCATCAGATGTCAGTGTCAGAAGAGAGGTTTCTTGTAATAAATGAATAAAAAAGGGAAAAAAAGTCTACTTAAGTACTACTCAACATAACACAGAGCTGTTAATCTCCTTTCAGTAACTATTAGCTCATTATATTCCCTTCAGTTTCAATAGACAAATACCTAGATACATTATGTTTCATTAACATAGGTGACTGAGAAAGCTGGTGAATTTATTTAGAAATTACAGAAAAAGTGCTGAATGCAAGAAAATAGTGTGTAAAATAAACCTGGGATAGTTTAGTAAAGTACCTTTAACAGAGACAATCCCATATCAACATTAGATTTTTATTATATCTTCATCAACGACCTGGATGAGGGTACAGAATGTATCCTCAGCAAGTTTGCTGATGACACTAAGCTGGGAGGAGTGGCTGACACACCAGAGGGTTGTGCTGCCATTCAGCGAGACCTTGATAGGCTGGAGAGTTGGGCGGGGAGAAACTTAATGAAATTCAACAAGGGCAAGTGCAGAGTTTTGCATCTGGGGAAGAACAACACCATGCACCAGTACAGGCTGGGGGCTGACCTGCTGGAGAGCACTGTAGGAGAAAGGGACCTGGGGGTCCTGGTGGACAGCAGGATGACCATGAGCCAGCAATGTGCCCTTGTGGCCAAGAAGGCAAATGGCATCCTGGGGTGCATTAGAAGGGNAGAGTCCAGCGCAGAGCCACTAAGATGATTAAGGGAGTGGAACATCTCCCTTATGAGGAAAGGCTGAGGAAGCTGCGTCTCTTTAGCTTGGAGAAAAGGAGACTGAGGGGTGACCTCATCCATGGTTACAAATATGTAAAGGGTGAGTGTCAGGACGATGGAGCCAAGCTTTTTACAGTGACGACCAATGATAGGACAAGGGGCAATGGTTGTAAACTGAAGCATAGGAGGTTCCATGTGAATATCAGGAAAAACTTTTTCACTGTGCGAGTGACGGAGCACTGGAACAGGCTGCCCAGAGAGGTTGTGGAGTCTCCTTCCCTGGAAATATTCAAAATCCGCCTGGATGCGTTCCTATGCGATGTACTGTAGGTGACCCTGCTCTGGCAGGGGGGTTGGACTAGATGATCCTTCGAGGTCCCTTCCAACCCTAGAATTCTGTGATTCTGTGATTCTGTGATTATTTTAACTTGCTAACTATACATTATGACCTGTATATATGCACCGTTTAATTCCGCCTCAGATATGAGCCTTACACCTTCTTCTGTGATGTCAGTAGCTACAACAGTTCATCTTAACTTTATTGTGACTATTTTATAAAACTGAATTCATACCTTAAACAAACAGCCAGCAGCCTATGCATCTATAAAAACGTAATTTTCAGATAGTGACCTATGTTGAGCATATTAGTTGCAAATGCTAAAATAAAATACTTCAAAGTGATAATTTTGATGATAATGTGAGGAAAAAAAGGACGTGTATCATTATACCTTTCTCTCTCTTTCTGAAATCTGACTTTTAGGACTAGCTTCCAATGCAGAACAACTCGTTTGAGAGAAAAGCAGCCCCTTGGTTTTAGCAAAAGTAACCTCCCCGCTTGAAAAAACAGTAAGTTGTAGTTATTAATAATTAATTATTAATAAAAAAATCAAGAACCCAGGGAATGGTAAGAAAAAAAAGTTTCCTTCTAATTGCCATCATTCACAATCAGCTTTGTGAGAGATAGTATGTATACTGAATATGAACAAAAGGGGAAGGAAAGACCCACCTCTGTTTTTTCTCTACGGTATTTTTTTGTCAGGAGTAGCATGCTGATCCAAAGATGGTGTTCCTACCATTGCAAACTGCTTTTCTGGAAGAACGACCCAAACAAGCTTACCCTGTAGAATGATGACCCTAATCAGACTTAAACAGTAACTACTGGTATTCTGAGATGCTTTAGAAAAGTAAATTCTATAGAATATTGGCATTGTAAGGGAAAAAAAATAAATGAAAAAAAGGAGTAAGACACTATTGACCATCTTTTTCTTTAATAAGCCATCCACTGCAGTCCTTTGAATTGAAGTTCTCCAAGCTCAAACAAAAAGGACTTTGTAGAAAAAACCTGTATAATTTCCTACATATTTACTGCAAAATTGACTATCAACCCCTTATTTTAGAACATAAGGAAGGATTAGTTTCTGTGACTCCTTAGTGGTTAACCAGTGCACTAAA
Source organism: Aegotheles bennettii (assembly GCA_013398125.1). Lineage (NCBI taxonomy): Eukaryota > Metazoa > Chordata > Aves > Caprimulgiformes > Aegothelidae > Aegotheles > Aegotheles bennettii. Next base: position 115,425 of record VZRW01012687.1, on the reverse strand, counting down.
ACTGTCTAGAAAGGAGTTTTTTCATTTGCAATGGATATAGTTAATGAAACAGATAATAGTCCACCAGCATGGTAAAATCACTAAATAATTTAATTCAAGCTTTCTAAACTCCATTAGCATATTGTAACTTTCAACTACACCAACCTTATTTGATATCAACCCATTTATTGAATAGTGCTGTCAAATCCCTTGCACGTTTTGCTCACACACTTCCATGTATATTCTATCATTCCATGATTCTTTTAGTGATGCAGTATTTTCTGTAGTCTAAATGATACTTCAAGCTTAAAACTACAAATTACTGTCATTTTAACATTTCAATACTTAAATTACTTTTTGTAATTTCATTGTGTTATCCACTGATCACTGATTCAAAGGTATTATTAATTCCAGAGGTGATTCTATCATGTTACAAATGTAATTTTTTCATATGCAGCAAGAATAAATCTCATCACTTTACTATCTTTCAAGACATCATCACTCCTAAAGACAAAATGATTTACCAACTTTGCTGACCTATTTTTCTTCTAAAAATTTAGAACCATCACAAATATTTAATGACTTGATTTGAAGTGCTGAAATGGAAGCATGCCAAAGGCATATTAAAAAGCTGTTTTTTTCACAAGAATTAACACCTGCCAAATTAATAGGTTTTGAAGTGGCAGACCCCGTGTCCATTTCAACTTGCAAGTTTGCAAGTAAACACTGTAAAAGGAATGTGTCTTATTTCTAAAGAAGGATGAAAGCACCACATCCCTGTCTTATGGTAAGATTTGCCTGCAGTGAGACTTCATTATGGAAGCTCCATATTCTTTTTACTTCAAAAACTAACCATGCAGAAAAATTAACCCCTCTCCTTTAGAAACTGCTGACTGTAATTTAAAGAAGTGCAAAAGATAATTCTGAGACTGATTTCACTACTACAGCACTAAAAAGAAAGAAAAGCTTGCAAGCTTTTCCATACCATTTCTAGCCAAGAGGCTAAATGCTAACAGCCACAATTTCCCAGGTAAGTCATATGAAAATAGCCCCGTTCTGCAGCTAAGATACCTAACACACCTTCAGCTTCAGCATGATGGAACAAATCACAATCCAAATGTTGTATCTAAGATACTATGTGTAATAAACTTAATGCAAATACTAGCAAAATTATTATTTATTTTAAAAAATCAAATGTTTTTAATAGGAATTCAAAATACACACTTATAATACCACTCTCACTAGGATGATACCTTCTCTAGGCAGCAGTCATAGCTGACCAGTCTTAGCCTTCACTTGTGAAAAAAATAAACACCACAAAAAAATAAACCCCAAAAGACTGCCGCTGGTTTATTTTTAAACATACAAATGTCTACTTTAGGTTATTTTCTATGAAGAGATGCCATATAAGATTAAAAGGTAACGTGTTTGTAAATATCTGAGAAATGTCAGCAGTGTTTCTATTGAAGAACATTTCAAGAAAATGTCAAAATGTGTTAGAGGAAAGAAAAATCAAACAGTAGATGAAAGAAGCAGTAGAGGAACAAAGGAACAGGAAAAAAAGTATATATATATGCTTTACACACACACACATATATATACATACATAAACAAAATCCCCAGCTACAACTAATGACTTTGTATAACTAAACACTTTTAAAAATTAGAAATAACTAAATGTGTCACCCCAAATCACTAGACAAGATGAAAATGTCAATAAAGAATTCCTTAATTTATTAAATGATTTATAAATGTATAAATGTCTTCTGCATGCATCCAGAACCAACATAATGATGTGTACATTTATGCAAGTTTATGCTAGTGACAACATATTTGATCAGTTCCAGGGTTCAACCAGAACAAGCTTCAGAGGTAATAGCTTGAAAATAATGGAACAGAACTAAAAAATAAATAAAGCTGACTTGAAGGCATGGGAATTGGATATTAAAACAGCAAAATGAGATACATCTCGTTACAAAACTTTAGTGATTACCAATTTTACACTACTTGTTTTACTTACTACTAAAGGGAAAAATCCTGAACCATGTTAATCAATAGTACTGTTGTAATCAAATATTTATGAACTTATAATGGCATGCTTTTCATAAACTAGCATAAGACTGTGTTACAATAGTTAAAAGACTGTCAACAGTGTGAAAAAGTTAAAAGATTTTCAACAGTGTGAAAAAGAATGAAAACAATTTTTGGACATGGCCAATGACACTAAGTAACTCATTCTAACATTAATACCAGCTGACCTGTATTTTCCTGAATGCATGATTGAAAATAATTAAGTTCTTTTGCAGACCTCCTTTAAGATTTTAATGCACCTACAGAAAGTTCCTTGGTAGTTATCTAATACCTGTCCTGGTCACACTACTAGAATTTTTTTTTTCCCTAAGTGGTTGGAAAAGAACTGTGGCATTACAAGTACACATTAGATTGCCTGTGGCTGGTTCTTGAAGCAACACAATCTCTAGCATCCTACCTGATCTTGCTGCACATGTCAGGCTTTTTTAGGAAGGAGGTCACTAGCTCAGTGGTACGTGGCCTCTGGTATAGACAGGAGCAACCAAAATTCAAACACTCATAGCCATCTTTCTACTGAAGTATGCAACTGGCTTACACTAAATAACAAAGCAGAATCACAGTTCCTGCATTCCAGAGCCTGCTCAAACAGTGCTCTTCACAGAATCACAGAATCACTTCAGTTGGAAAGACCCTTAAAGGTCATCTAATCCAACTCCCCTGCCATGGACAGGGACATCCCCCACCAGACCAGGTTGCTCAGGGCCCCATCCAACCTGGCCTTGAATGTCTCCAGGGATGGGGAATCCACCACCTCTCTGGACAACCTGTTCCAGTGTTTTACCACCCTCATGGCGAAAAACTTATGTCTAACCTAAATCTACCCTCCTTCAGTTTAAAACTATTACCCCTTGTCCTATCACACCAGGCTCTTCAAATTCATACAAAATACAGCAATTTCACTGTTGACTTTATTGTTGTTCTGTGATAACTATGCTTTACTATTGTATGCATTTTCGAAATTATTTCTTTAAAAACATGGGTTTTTGTCTGAAACATGACTATAATACAGGTTCTCTATTTATGTATCATTTTACATACTTTTGAAGCATCCTCTCTTTTTGATCACAAGTCAAGGAATTTTATGTTTTTTACTTTCCTTTTCATTTTTACCAGCTATTTTATAATAGTGGCAAAGGCAAGAAGTGATTCAGTATCCTTTTGCATTATCCAGCTCTCATCCTATGCAAATGTGTCATAATTTGAAATTATGTAATCATTTTTTCATAGGCATAGCTAGCAGTAAATGCCAGGTTATCTGTAATACATATCTTGTGATTAAAGAAATAAAGTACAGCTTTAATTAGGGAGGTAAGAAAAGCTATTTCAATGTCTTCTTAAATATATAGGGAAGTTTTTGCTCCACTGAGATGAGGAGAGAAGAGATAAGGAAAAATACCCTAGAATGATTTGAAATTTCTTTTTCCTGGGCTTTCCTAATTTTGAGGAAATGCTAGATTTCTAGTCCCAAGTCAAACTGTGTTCTTTCTCCTTTCTTTATGTTTGACTTTTTTCACTTACAAGGAAGTAGGATTTAATTTTTACAAAAATATTCCCACTTTTTCCCAGCAAAAAAGGCATAATATTAAAAAACAAAGTCTAAATCCTTCTGCTGTTTCTTTTTATTTTTCTGTGCCTTCACATTTTTTTAATGCTGACTATAACAACAAGATTTCACAAACCTTTTTCATTCCCAACCTTTATTTTATACTGTACTACAACAAGGTTAGCTCACTTAAATCTGTGGTCACATTTTTTTTGGCCAGAGAAAGAAAATCAGTGTCTTTGTACCTTCACGTAAGGGGAGATAGGTCTTCTATCTGGGTCTAATTGGGCTTGAACAGAGAAATCATGTCACAGGAAAATCCAGGCGGGAAGGGCCATCACACAGTTTCTAGCTCAAGCTCCTGCTCCAAGCAGGGCCAGCAATGAGATCAGACTTGGTTGTTTGTGGCTTTGTTCAGTCAGGTCTTGAACACTTCAGAGAATGGAGCAAGTGCAGTATCTCTGGGCAACCCAATGCAGCGCCTGGCTGTCCTGAGTGAAAATGTTTCTCCTTGTATCCAGTCTAAACCTCTCGTTTCAACTTGTGCCCATTAACCTGAACTCTTGCCTCTGCCTTTCAGCTTGCCAGTGAGTTTGTGCTGGCAGTTGTTTCAGCTGCTTCCAACCAAATTTTCATGGGCCTGCACCTGAAAGCTTCGCTTTGGCATATCAGAGTAATGTCATAGTCCCACAGGGGAACACAGCAAGCAAACAAGACAAAACCTGGATGACTTTCATTGCTCTTTTTAATTTTCTGCATGATTCTCATGTCAGTGAGGCTGTTTGCAGAAAATAGAGTAAGGACACAGTTGTATAGGATAGAGGTCAGTGTCAAATTAACACATCAATGTCTATTGTCTACATGCAAGTTAGACACTTCAGTTTGCCATTACCTAGACACCTAAGGCCCAATTCAGTTGCCCTCAGTGATGTCCTGGAATATCCCTTCCTGGCGTCCAGCTATCATTTCAGGAGGCTGCAGGTCTCCTAAAGATCCTGTGCCATATTTATGAATTCCATGTGGATGTCTCATCTACACTGCAGCATTTCAAATGGTACTAGTGGCATACACAGGTGCCAATGACTTGAACCTGTAGGAGCTGGTCTTTTGAACCATTCTTTTAGCCTGACTACCAAGACATATAGATAGAGCCCATTCATTATATATTAGAATTTGTACACCTAGCAAGCATTTAGACACCTACATGTACTTGCACTCAAGCGTCCTCACCGCAAACTGAAAACCAGCCACAGCTTCAGATCATGGCAGATGACAGCAGATAATTACAGCTCATAAAATAAAATGTCAGTTCTATGTGGTATGGCATGAGGACGATGCTTGAAATGGTATTACCATATATTGGAAAGCAGCTTCTTCACATTTTGTCTCAGGCCTTCAATGGAATGCGCATTTAAGACCGAGTTCCACATGAGAGAGTAACAATAGTCTTTAGCCCTTTCTCTTCCCTGACCGCTTCATCTTAGGAAAGACTAGCATTCAAAGAGTAACAACTAATGAAGTCCAAACACAGTCCACGAAGTGGAGGAGATGGAAGCTAGGAATAAAATCCCACCTAATCGCTAATCCCTGCTTTCTGTGAATCTAGTAGCATGTTGCTCAGTAAAATGTCAACAATAACATACAGAACTATCACGTACCTGTTGAGAGACAGAAGATAAACTGAGCTCTAAAATCTTCATGACTTTCATACTTCAGGGAATACTAAAAAGGTCTGCCAGAAGTCCTTCTGTCAGCTCAAGAGTAGCAGAGATTTCCATCTGTTGTTGAGACTGCTGCTTTGAACTACAGTGGCAGTCCCTGCCCTTAAAAAAGCTCCAGCTAATTCTAGTATCTTATATTAATACTCTTCTTCTATCTAGTAAAACTCCCATGTGGATTGAAAAAGTCAAGAAAAACATTGAAATCTACTCTACAGATGTGGAAGAACCATGAACAAGGACTGAACATTTAAAGATTTTAAGTTAATACGCCAATGTAGTCAAAAGCAGAAAATATTCCTGAGAGTCAGGCTTTTATATCTGCTGGGTTTTTATATCTGCTGGGCTTCTTTCCACTCATTTCAAATTTCTAGCTCTTGAGTTGTGCTTCTCCTCATGCTTAGTCTGTTTTTCTCAGCTGGGTAACCTTTATATCTCAGGCAGGAACCTAATTCTGCCCTATACCATCAACTTTATTTTCCCTGGCTTCCTTGTGAGCTCAAATGATGCAAAACCCAAATGTCCAAACTACACAGAAGTGCAAGCTGAGGTTGAGAAATTGCTTTGATAGTACTATAGGTAAAACTGAATGAATTGTGAAAATATTCAGCAGATGAATAAACTATTTTATGATATTATTCAAACTACCTCTGGCTATAAGTATTCTGGAGCCATCTTGATGAGTTCCTAGATGCCCTCCTAGATTATCCTAGATGTTTCTCTGTGAAAAATGTTGTGTTCATTTGTCCTATATCTAGGCCAATGCAATTACTAAAAGGTAAGAATACATTATCTTTCTGATAATAGCGGGGTCTTACAGATCTACAAGAAGGCTATTGCTGGAGACAAAACCCATCATCTTCCTATGACAAATACAGTTTGTCCTAAAGTACCTGCACAAATTAATACAGATTTTTTAGGGAATACAATGAGCAACACTGTAGGATCCCTTTATTTGAGGAAGACTTCATTTCATAAATGAATAAAGCCATTTTCCTTTCTGGTATTTTGCAAACTGCATGTTTATGGCAAACTGTCACTTGTATTCAGATGTAGAACCTAGGAACTATAGTGATGGTTCCTTGGAAATGCTTAAAACAGATAAAATGGATTGATTGATTGCATATTCCTTTGAATTATTGTGAAAGCACCAGATCTATCTAAAACATGCTGTGAAAAAAGTGGAGTTAGAAGTTATATAACTTCCAATTGCTATAAAAAGCTTCTTCTTGAAAGCTATATAAAACATTTTCAAATCTGTCATGTTCCACCTCTTCTGCTTAAAAAAAAAATCTAAGTGAAAATGTCCAAGAAAAATATGATTCAGGCTTCTGTTGTTAAGTTGGAGCCACCATGAAGACCAGATACGGCTTTGTGATTAAATGTAAGAACTTTGACCATTTTTATGTCCAGAATGTATGTATTACAATAAGACACATTTTATTAGGTTAGCTAAACCAATGTAGCTAATTCAGCAACAAAACCAGCTCAGACATACTTCTTTTCTCACAGACACACTATCTTCACTGTTGCTTTAAACCAAGTTCATTTCTTGAATATAGATTATATTTGCCTTCTTTCTGCTGCTGATATTCCCACGTGCCCTCAGTACAAGCTATCTGACAAAGCAGCCAGGAAAACACGTTTTCTACTTCTCCTCCCACAGCAGCATGCAAGATGACTGCACTGACGCAGCATCCCAGAGAATATGCTCTACAACATCTGATCTGCTTTCTGATCTTTGCAAGAAAACAGTCTCAAATCTTGGACTAGTTTGGCCTACCACAAAGCAAGACAAATGGAATATAAACAGTAAGAGAGCACAAAGGAACCAGAAACTCATTTAGTGGTAGTGATGGGAACTGAAGAAATTAGCACAGTAGATGATAGAAGATAATAGAGGTTAAAGCTGTGGGCAGCACCTGAAGTCTGCTCTTGCTAATCCTGAGATTAACCACCATAGCCAATAGGAACTGTAAAACCAGTAACAGTGAGCTGAATGTCAGGACCTTCTTTTCTATCCTGAAACATGCATTTAAATTTAGAAAGGAACTCCTTTTCCAGCTATTTCATATATATACACACACACACACACACACACACACATATATATATATATATACATTTTACAACTGCTATTATGATTTCTTTACTGGCAGTGAAATTTTAAAGGCCTTTAAAACAGTTTCACTGGGACCAGTGAGTGAAACTACTATCAAATAAGGCTTTGACAAAGAACAGCCAGAGAAAGTACTCATCATTTTCGGGACAGACTATCCCTCTGTGAAAGAAACTTATTGCTTACTAACACAGGTACCTTCCTCTTTAAAACACATGGGCTGGCAAAGCAAAATAACAAAGGGGTCATGGTAAAATTGCATTTCATATGTTGAAAGTGTGTATCATGCAGTACTTAGTACCACTCTATGATTATATCCTATTTTATACTCTGAAACAAACAGTATCTTCTTACAGCAACAAAGACAATTATAAGACAGCTACCATTCATCCCAGAAAAGCTCTCTGCTACTTAGAAAAACAGAAGAAATGAAAAACAACCCCTTGCTAGTGAAATTAGCTGAAATTAGCTCCTCCGATGATCTATTCTTTAAATTGGGAAAGAAGGGATTTTTTTTGTTCAGCATGATTTATTTTTAGACTGGCAAAGAGACAATGGTAAACAGAACTGAAGCACTGTGAGCACCTTCTGAGGTTAAATTACCTTTCATGCCATTTGCACAGAAGACTGTTCTTAAGCAGCTTGAGCAGATGGTCGGGACACCATTGTCCGTTTACTTGTATCCACCAAGATAAACGATGGCTATTTGAAATCCTGAACAATATGACCCTTGTGATGCTTCAGGCTGTCAAGGGAAAAAACAAAACAAAACAAACAAATAAATATAAAGTTAGCTGAAGAGGAGAAAAGAATTTTGACAGATGAAATTTCATTTGAAACTACTAAAATCCCCTCTTTAATAAATAAATAAATATGTAATCTGGAATTATTTCACTAAAAGAAACTAATACGTTCCAGAATACTTATTAAAGTAGGAGTCACAGGTAAAAACAAATCATACACAGTAACTCTGACTAAAATAAGAATCTGCCCTTTCTGCATAACTGCTTCTAATACATACAGCATTTGCTGGAGCATCCTGTCAAATAACAACCAGTCCTGCTTACTGGACCACAGATATGATCCAAGACTTCCAGGACCAAGCCAGAACAGACAACTGCCAGGGCACAGTGATCCACCCACCCAGACAAGTACTGGTAGAGAAGGTCATAAAAGTAGAAGTATATAGTGGATGTGGTTTTTAGCTGTTCTAAGAACTTTCCAAACTTCTTTGAGAGCAGCTGTGGTCAAACATCGCCAATGCGGGCAGCGTGCAACTTGCTAAAAAGGCACTTTTATTGAAAGAAATTACTAACGACGAAGATTAATTTAAAGGATTGGAGACAACATACACAGCTATGAAGAAAGCCCTGAACTTTTAGGAACAAGCTTTGGGATTTAAGTGTGAAGTGAGCAAATACTAGTGTTTGGACTTGAAACTAATAATTGCATAACCTGTCGCTCTTAAAAGCTCCTGAAAGAGAAGGAAAAGAAAGGCTGCTGAATATGGAAAGAATCACATGGAATCAGTGAAGGGGCCCAGACACTGAGTTCAATACACACAGCAAAATAAGACAGAATTGGGTTTAGAAAATAACAGCGAAATTAGATAACTATGACTCATCAGCCACTCAATGTCCTACGGCCAGAAGGTACCTCAAAGCATTTAATTAACTGAAGCTGTGTATAAAGATGGATAGTTGTTTCTGCAGTAACTGCTTGTTTAAAGAATGATACAACAAATAACACTCACATCCTCTACCTAATACCACACACTCCACAGCAACAGCAGGTAAACAGTGGATACATTTTTCCCTCCTTCATTTCAATGACCAATTGACTTTTTTTTATCTCTTTTTGCTGTGCTGTTGGCATATTCAACATGCCTTAGAACAAATATACAATTTTGACATTTAAGGTTCTTGTCAAACTTTTAAAAATTTGTATCACTAGCTGGAGTAATGAAAGAAAGGAAAAGAGGTTGAGATAAACGTCAAGCAGGGGCGCCCAGCAACTTAAAGTAGTATGATTTGATAATGGAGGAATAATTATAGGTCATATAAGAAAATAAGTTTGAAATAATGTAAACATGAATAGAAATTTAATAAAAAAAAATGTTAAAAAATTAGGACAACAGAACAATTTATGTTCAGATGCGAATACTAGAGAAGACCTAGATGGGATGATTTTTCCTAATTCTCCCCTCTGCATCATAAAAGGTGGAAACCCAAAAGTAGGTTTGTTCTAAATATCAGTGTGTCATGCTGGCTTTCATACTAATATCATTTTCACAAAAAAAATCAAGGCCTTTCTTTCCCCAGGGGAGCAGTCTCTCTGCTTCACTTCCCTGACTAAAAAGTCATTTCACAAAATGAAATGGAGGGCCACTGGCCCCTCAGCTGTTGTCTTCACTAACGTCCCCAGCTACACTTGCCTATTTGCAAATACAATATAATGAAAGTCATGAATACACTCATGAGCATGTTTAATGTGAGCCCACTGAGAGAATAAGAAGTTCGACAATGCCATCCATCTCAGCAAACGACCACTATGTCTTCCAGTATCAGTGGACTTCACTTAGAAGCATCTCCATTATTACAAACTAGACAATACTTTCTTCCTCATAAACCAATAAATTTTGATGAGCATTATAAAAATGTCCCTGGCCTGAAAAATAAAATGTTTTCATTGAAAACGCCAGACTATACATTTTGGTTGTCCAGTAAAAACAGAGACATTGAACAACAAATACTAAGGCAGCTGCTTTGTGATCAGATATCCTGTTCCAATGATACAAGTTATAAAGAATCTGACATTTTATAGGAAATATAACAAACCAGCACTACTTACAAATGCAATATTTGAAATGTGTTCTACAAAACTTCCATACTGAATGAACTGGAGCATCCATGAATGTTTTAGCTATCTGCTTACCTCTCTCCAGACATGAAATTGCCCAAAAGCATATCGACAAAATGAATTTGAAACTGCTGTGAATAAAACATCAGCAAATCAAATGAAATTTTACTTTGTTTTGTTACTCTTAGCAGGAACTAAGAAGCGCCACAAAGGGTAGACTGCTAAGATCAATACACACACACGCAGAGGCAAGTGCACACACATATAGATGGACAAACTAATTTACAGGGAAGTGAGGATAAAAACTCAGGTGCAAAAATGTTGGTAGTTAAAACAACCATTTATTCTTCCTTAGTAAATCAGTAACCAATGAGATCGCCCTCCACATCAATTATTTTCTAGATCCTCTTGTAAGCTGGGCCACAACTAGCATGCAATAACGAGTTGTCAGCTGAGGACTGGACTGCATAAAGCTTCTGCAAAAACTGAGACAGAGATGTAGGCTGTCTTTCCCTTTGTACAACTTGGCATCAAGACATCTCCTGATGAGCAAAGACAGTTTCCTTTCTGCAGGTTTAGATGTGTAAAAGACCCCAGTGGGAAGGTAAGGAAGGTGCTTCCCATCTCTCCACTATGCAGTAAGTTAAATCAATCATTATTTATGGACAGGGAATATGCTGCACACTCTCAGGAATAAGACTCACTAAAGACAAGGAGTTGAAGAACAACTTCAGTTTAATGGTGTGGTTGTAAAGCAGCTGATTCCAGAAGGAATTTCTCAGCACTTAACTCCTTTCAGGCTGCACCTGTTTGTGAGTGTAGAAGTAGCAGAAGAATACAGTGAGATTACTGAAATCCCACATATCTCCCAAGAAGCTGAAATTACAGCAGGTATGATTCTATCATCACAGAAGGGAAGTATCCCAAAATGGAAAAACTGTCCTTAGTCTCAGTAATATGAGTGACTGACCTGGAACAGCCTTTAAACAGGCAGCTATTCTGAATGATGTGTGTTAGAGTAAAAGAGTTTAGTAGAATAATGACAATCAGAAAATCAGGTATTTTGGTGTGAAATTAGTAAAACTTGACTTTTAAATCTTGCAGAAAATTGTTTATGAAGTTTGCAGTTAAGACATATCTACAGATTCAACCTCAGTTTAACAAATATATGCACAAGGGAGAAAAGACTACCTGAAACCGTGTATTCCAGAACTGTACTTATTTCTTATTTCCCAAATCTTTGTTTCACTATATGTAGCACTACTAAGATGTCATCTCCACTATAATTCCAGAGAAAGAATAGATATTCATATTAATAATATCGTAAGTCAATGGGAGAAAAGATGAGCTCCATGATAACATGGACTGATCACAAAGTATTCCATTAAGAACAAAAAGAACAACCCGAATAATCAATGCCGTGGTTGGAAATAACATACTGGCTACTTGCTGAAACTAGTAGACCAAGAATTTACAGATTGACACTCAAGTTTACAGTGGTAAATGAAATGGAAGTCGTAAAGTACAATGTGCATTACTAAGAGCAGAAATATTTGTGTCTTTAAATACAAATTTGTATGACACATTTGGAGCAGTTTTTCCCTTGAACATGCATGTCTTTCAGATACTTGGGAGAAATCATGTCCATTTATGCAAGATTAGAATTTCAGTACCCTAGTTCCAACACCTAAATAACCAGAAAGAGGAAACTAATGTAATATCCAGCCCTATACAAATTCTGAGCAAGTCCTTAAAGACTAGTGAATGAAATTTTGTGATGTTGTGTAAGAAAATACAAAGTGCATGATTACCTATTATTTATTACTTTGTGCAGACACATACAGCTGTGCAGAATGGGTGCTAATAGTGCTAACAAATCAAAATGACTGTTTCACAACACTTTTTACAGGTATAAGGAAATACCTGAGACATTAGTAAATCATGAAATCTCATGCCTTTGAAGAACTACAAGAAATGCAGGTTGGTGTAATCTGTAATGTCATAAACTGTGATAAATACTAATGAGTTTCAGGGTGTCTTTTCTAAATGTATACCTCTGAAATCTCTAATTGCACTTCCAAGACATCTAAGGTTCCAAGATTTTGGTTCAGAATGTCTGTTATTTCCACTTATCCTATTCTATTGTAAATTTCATCAGAATAAAGACCTGTTTTCAGTAGACAGACAGTCATCCCTTCCATTCTGGGAAGTGAAGACTTCATTAATCTTACAGACCCACTGATGACAGGGCCTTACTGAACACAAGCCTTACCTGGCTCAGTTAACATTCTGGACATCCAAAAATCTCCACTGAGATAAATGACAACTACATGGACTCTCAACTACTTCAGTGGAGGTACTGTTAACCTGGAGGTCACTAAAGCCTTAGCACTTGCACATTACTTAATTGGTAGCCAGGAGGCAGTATCAAAATATAATTTATTTAGGGAAAGACAAAGCAACTCCCTTCTACATGGAAGATTTACAGAGCAACTGACAATACCTACTTCACCATGAAAGTGGCCAAATCCAGGAGCGAGCTACTCAGAGAGACTGTGGAACCTCCTACCTTTGGAGATATTCAAAACTCAATGGGAGAAGGCCTTGAGCTACCTGATCTAGCTTTGAAGCTGATCTTGAGGTCCAGAAGCCCCTTTTAACCTAAATGGACATTTGAATTTACGCAAAACTATTTTGTCCTCAGCTTAACCACAGTAATATCCAGAAAGCAAACTAGAAACTTGATTTGCTCTGCTTCAGGCACTTCCCAAAAAGAAGTGAAGCTAAGCCAGGGAGTTCCAAATCATCTGAAATGTTTTGCAATGACCACAGAAGACTAGGATCTCAGCTTTGTGTTTCATAAACACAATAGCTGCTCCAGTGCTATAATCCTTAATTCTCAGCTCATGCTTCAGTAGTGATTCCAAAGAAGGATTGCTAGCAGCCAAAAATCGCCGGTATAGTTACCTGCCACATCTGGGTTTCCCTTTGAGGTCTCCCATCTCACTAACGACGAGGCTGACTTGGCTTTGCATATGAGATTCAGCAAAAAAACTGCCTGCAGTGATACTGAAGTGGAAAACACAGCAAATTAAACTGGTTGGCTTCCTATTTTATAACCAACTGCAATTACCATGCTGGGGAGATGCCATCCGAAGAAAACACTGAACCACACAAACAGGAACCATTTCATTAACATCCACAGACTGAACCTTTCCCCAGGTGTAATTTAAGGAGCCCTTAAAATATGCAATCCTATCTACTACTCTGAGTCCTCAATCGCTTCCTACTGTAATTCTAGTTTCCCTCTACATGAAATCCTGCAGTTAAATCTACTTTCAGGATGACTGCCTTGATTAATAACTCCATAATGTCTGTACTCTCTGCTGGATAAAGCATTTCTTTGTTCAAAAGTAATCCTTTTCCACTGAATGTTGGCAATTTCAGTGCTGAGGGAATGAATCACCACTGCTTGGTGCTGCCATTCACACTGCTGGGATGTGTAGTCATGCGAAGTCATTCTGAGCCACAATTTCTTGTCCTCCTCAGTCAGCTGTAGATTATGATATTAGAAGGACTATACAGATGCAAATAACTCACTGGTAAACCAACATGTCCATCAAAGAGACCAGAGCAACTTCACAGGTATTGGGTGAATTCTGAATACCCCGAATTTTTAATTTTGAATGCTACTCAAGAAAGAATAATACTTGCTGGAACAAACAAGGCAACCAAAAAGGCAGAACACAGTAATACAGGATGCAGTTCATGGAAGGAAATGGAAGGGGAAGCATGCTTTGTTTTATGTTAAGTTCCACTACAGTTTGATAGAAAACAAGCCTACTGGGCAAAAGTGGTCAGTATTTTGATTTTCGCTCCACAAAATGGAATTAAAAAGAAAGTAAAGATCTCTTGAGTTTTCACACATCAGAAAAAGAGGTACGCTTTACAGTGAAAAGCAAATGTTTGGTGGCCTGACTTGGGACTCATGATCATGACAAAGGATCATTTAGTTCCCTGCAGAGATCTGAGCATGAGGCAATGATACCTCCAGGTATCAACCCTACTGATAGGCAGCTAACTATTATGGGTATCAATGCTTTTTGAAAGGTCATTTCATCTGGGTGCAGAAGAGGATAATTTTAGAAAATATATTTCCACAGAATATGACAACATTTCCTGCTTCTATCAGGAAAAAGGTACCTTTCAGCAAAGGATTTAAAAATTAGAAAACAAGTTTATTAAACACATTTTACAATGATCCTATGCAACAACATATTAATAAATCTATGTTGATGACTGAGGGGCAGAATTGTAGAGAAACACCCATTGAGGAATAAAGGCTGAAACATTCATTACCTCATAATTAAAATATGCCAATCTCCCTATCAGAAAAAAAATTAAAAATTGCAGAGGTCTCCAATCACAAAAAAAAAGCTCTTTAGGTAATAAATTATCTATGTATTTATTACTGTCAAAGTTCATTTCATCGTAATATACTTTTAAAACTTTTTGTTGTGATCCCCTTTAAGATCACATGACAGGACACTAGTGTTTATGAAGCGCTTCAATAGATAGAGCACTGGATAGCTGTCTCCTCAAATCTGTCATTTCAGCCTAAGGATAGTAGTGGATGGATTCCCTGAAAATTTCCATTTATATGGTGCTTTACACCACAATTTAAAGAAATGTTACAGTATTTAAATAAAAAATGCATGTTCTGATAATATTTAGGTAAAGTTAACATCTACTAAAGAAATGGACCAACTCTTTATTACTAACAGAACACTCTCTATTAAAAACAGATTTTTTAAATAAATATGCATTCTGGNCCCTCCCCCTTCCTCCCTCTCTTCATCCCTTCCTCCCTCTCTTCATCCCTTCCTTCCTTCCTCTCTTCCTTTCTTTCTATCTTTCACACATATGTTTTTCTTTCACTTATTCTCAGATGGTCCCCTTTCTGCCTTGCAAATGCGAAGAGATCTGTTTTGGAGTCTGTCAGGATAGTAAGTCTGCAAGTGCTGCAATCCCAATTTAGCATGGACTGTGTTCTGTTCTAAAACCAGCATCAACTGGTTCCAGATGCTGTATATTCCCGAACACAGTTTTCATCTGAAACTCAAATACTTGAATGCATTTGAAACTATCGGTAGGTGCCAAGATTGGACAAGCCATTGGATAAGCATAAATATGAAGAACTACTTCACAACCTGTTACAGGTAAGAAGCAGCCCACAGCTTCCCTATAAGAGACACAGATCAAGAACTCCCTTATATCTGCACCAGTTCTTCCCCACCCGTCCACTCCGGTTAACTGAGATGAGCCAGCTGTGTTTCCCTTCTTCAACGCTGCACAGATTTCACCCTGTGTTCTCAGTCACTCCCCCCCCCCAACAGACGGTGGGGCGCAGCCAATATGTTTTCACTCCTGCTCCCTCCAGTTGCTCACAGCAGATAACAGCAGGTAAATAGTCATCGCTCTCTTCCCTACAGCGAGAGTCAGGGCCTGATCACTGCTGAGTTAAGGAAGAGGAATGACTCTTCCCAGCCAGCCAAGAGGTAGGTGAGATGCTGTTCTACAGCAAGTTTTACAACCTGAAAATGTCATTCTCAACATATTCTTACAGGCCAGACCATTTCAAACATTTTAAGTTATTGTCTGAACATCTTGTAAAATGAGACATGCAGGCAGAGCTATATAATATATATGAATATATGTTTCTTTATCACCTTCCAAAGCTCCTTAGTAGACACACCTTTGAGGCTGGTGGATCACAGGACTGAAAAATGATCAATTACAGCTGTTGCAACACGTGAAATAAGGAACAAAACAGAAGAGGGAGCTGAGAAGGCAACAGGGAGCTCTGATTATACAGAACATGCAGGATTTGCATATTGTCAGCTTGCAGATTCAAGGTGAAGTTTTCCTGAAGGATGTAAATAGACAAGAATTACAAGTCACATCAGCAAACTATGGCCATCTGACATGATTAAGACAGATTCCTAAGTTATATATATATATATCTCTTCTGACTGTAAGAGAAGGATGTCACACATGGTATCATATACCCTTGCAGAACCTTCCCAACAACTTTAGCAGAAAGAAAGAGCAGTTTAATTGCTTCACATATTGTTTTCTTGGAAGTCATCTTTATTACAGTGTTGACAGACACATCAGAGTTAACTATAAGATTATTTTGATACACGCTGTGTCAACAGGTATAATAACACACTATTTTTTGAAAGCTGATAAAGGCAAGGCATGCAATAGATGGGTTAAAAAGCACTGCCACAGAAAAATAAAATAGTTTGCTGAAGGTAAAACATCAAATCACCAGCAAAGTTGGGAATGATGATAGGGGATGATAGGACAAGGGGCAATGGTTGTAAACTGGAGCATAGGAGGTTCCATGTGAATATCAGAAAAAACTTTTTCACTGTGCGAGTGACAGAGCACTGGAACAGGCTGCCCAGAGAGGTTGTGGAGTCTCCTTCACTGGAGACATTCAAAACCCACCTGGATGCGTTCCTGTGCGATGAACTCTAGGTGACCCTGCTCTGGCAGGGGGGTTGGACTAGATGATCCTTCGAGGTCCCTTCCAACCCTAGAACTCTGTGATTCTGTGAATATGTTTGAGATTCTAAGAATTTTCTCTGGAATGATATTCTGGAATATTTTTTCTCTGTAATATCAGAATTTTTGATTTTAAAGATATAAAGTACTAGGAATTACTGTTTTCTGTATATGCACACATGAAACAATCTGTAAACCTGTAGTCTTCAGAAAACCATAAACTATTTTTATATATTGCTTAAAGATCCACATACCACTGGAAATGCATAAAAGAGCTAAAGAGCAATTCTCCACTTCTGTAACTCAAAAATTTGGTGCTGTCTTATGAAATTACAAGCCAGAAAGTTTAAAATAAAACAAAGGAACAATTTTTTTCACAGACTGTGCATGCAAATAGAGGAGCTCATTCTCAACATATTAAGGAAGTCAAAAGTATTAAAAACCAGATCGAGAAGTTCATGGAGAGTAAGCTCCCTGATAATTATGAAATACAGAAGCAAGTTCCTTATCTCTGATGGTCAGTCCTGGTGTGCCTCATTTCTTATACTTTTTTTGTGAGCATTCATTGCTGGTCACAGTAAGAGAAAGATGAGCTGGGCCTTTGGCAGTTTTTAAGTTCAGCAGAGCACTGAAGAGTATGGTACTTGTCATGTATGAGCTTCTCAGTTGGTAACACCTGTCTTCCTGAAAAGTCACATTCATGAAGCAGATGTCTAAAAACACCAATCAAGCTTTACTGGGTTTATTCTTCCAGGTCTTTCAAGGTCATTAACTTCTGGAAAAATGGTCAAAAAATATAATCTTAACTGCTCATTGTTTTGCAAATTAAAAATAGCAACTTATCTGCAGTTCCTCTGGTTGCCTGGGTAAAGCTCTATAGGTTCCTGAAAATGGTTTTTAGCTGAGTACTAAGGCAAAGGAAAGAGGGAAGAAGGGAGATGAAAAGAGAAGTCAAGGGTCTTTATCTATAACTAGCTGCAGTTAGTTTCTTCCATGGCTGTCTGAATATGAACCGTGACCTTTGCAAACGTTACGTTAGTCAAGTCAAATTTTCACACTCCCTGTTCTTATCTCCTCCACAAAAAAAACCTACCCTGTGGCATGGCACCTCTCAAGAACACCTACCAGATTCTGCAGGCAAAGCCACCTGAAAAACATAATCAGCCAAAAGCCAATTTGAAATGCAGTGAAATGATCAGTAACAGTGTAATACCAGCTAATAGTGATACTGCTGTCCAAATACCCAAAACTTTGTATCCCCTTAGCATTTGCTAGAGCATTTGTTTCTTTGGTGGGAAGAGCTGAGGGTGCTGAAGCAAGAGCTTAAAATGGGATGTCAGTTTTGAATTTCAAAACTTCATTACAAGGGATTGTTTGGGGCCAGCTTAATCTCCTGCATCTTGTGGGAGAGTAAGGGACTGCTGGGAAAAGCTCCACAATCCGAGGCATTAGAGCTTGCTTTGGTTCTGAAAAACATAAATAAAATCTGGCAAATTGTTACTTCACAGCAGTATGATTGCAAAAGAAGCATTAGTTGCCTTGACATTTACTGCTGTATCATAGCTATGTACTGAGATGAAATCCTGAGCTGTTTCTTTGTCTTTTAACAGTTATCAGAAAATAGATAGGGAAAGATACTGTGGTGGCCCTAAAGAAGTGGTACCACCTGCACAAGAAAGCAGCATCATCAAATTTCCATCTCTTTCAGAAAATCTACTTTCCTTCTCAGGGGAAAATATAGTGAAGTTGATTTTCACAATAAGAAAATGTATTTATTTGGGTATCATTTAATAATTTAATTGTCAAGTTTGACATGAACAAACATTCAAATTATGGCAGATTTTTAGTGTGTATTATAAATAAGTGCCTCCTCTATACAGGTCTCTATTTTCCTGTGTACTTTTAAACTATTCTAGATATGATTTTGATAATGTAATCAGATACTTGAATAAACATAACCTAATTGAAGTAGTATTCCAAAGAGCATTATTTCTATCATTGTAACTTCCCTGGTGCATAGCTGTAAACAGACAGATGAATGACCTAGATAGACATGTCCTGATAGCTGTCACTCCTTAGTCTTGACCTTCTGACACTGTTCCAGCTGTGCAACAACTTGTCTCAGCATTAAGAGAGAGAAAATCTCAGGCTCATTCTGTTCTGGGCAAACTACTAGTATTTCTTCACAAAGACACACAGCCTCATAAAACTAGTGGACTAAAATGTATAAGATCAAAAGAAGCATTGAGCCTTTCTACAGCTTCTCAACCCCCACTATTAAAATAAGTAATAAGTAAAAAAAGTAGTACTAAATTAAATTTTATGCATATTTCACTGGTAGTTGGATTTTTTGCATTTATTTGGAGCTTTGTAACTCAGAAACTACAAGTCTCATCAAACCTCATTCCTAAGGAATCCTATTTCCAGTGCCTTTTAGTAAACAGAAGAAAGGAAGATAAATTATAGAAAGTAGTTCTGATTTAATGTATTCAGAGTTGTAATCTACATTCTGTGTAATTCAATGCAAAATGGTAGTTCACCGAAAGTATACTGGGCTACAAAAGAAATCCCAAAGTAATCAGAGAATATGTAAAATAGGGTGACGAACTATGACCACTGCAAAATCCCAGTGTAACCAATAATGTGTATAATGTGTATGTTACAAAATATCTGCTATATTATACACAGAGTAGCCATAATTTTTTACCTAAGAAATCAATCTTACAATACTGGGTGATGCCTGCATTCAAGCATTATCTTGCAAACACACTCAAGAAGGTTAATACAAAACTATACCATTAATGTACATAAATAGAAACTGAATTTAGGTATTCCTCTATGTAGCCCAAAATACCTCAAGATTTTAAAGCAAAACCAATCTCCATGATTAAGCGGCAGAAAAATTTACAAGCAAATAATCCAGATGTGCTGGAACATCACCAGTAAAATGTAGCCTAGCCTCTTGTTTTTTCCATATTCTGCTTGCAGACTCTGGTGAGAGTGAATAATCTATTGTGATGGGGAAGAGAAATTGGAAAACTTTTCATCACTCCCATTAATCATCACAGGAAAAAGCCAGAAATAAGGCTTTCTGCCAAGAGCATTTAAAAATTCTTCTAGAAGAAAGTTCTTCTAAGAAAAAGTCCATCATTTTGTCCTTTTAGCCTTACCTGCTTCTTTACACCACATTAGAAAATCAGTACTAGAGCAGTGTATTGTGTAACAACAGGCCCATGAGACATGGGGGCATATTTTCCTACAATGTCCCACAAATATAGCACTGTATAACAAATTATATGCAGCTTAACTACAAAGTCTCACTGTAAAAATAATAATAAAAAAATACCTACAATTCTACTATATAATTGAATTTAGATTAAAGTGAAAACTGAGAATTTTCATGTGAAGTTTTGGTTTGTTTGTTTTAAGATTTACTGGTATTGTTGTCAATAAGTGACAGATATATTCAAGTGTAAAATGTTCAAAAGTCATGGTTAAATGATGATGAGCAATGGGTGCTCCTGGAATGCCAGAGGAAGGGAAGTCCTTATTCTATAAGATAATACCCTTCAGGTAAAGAGCGACATCCTCACTGAAGAGTCTGAATAAAATGTGAAGCAGCTATAAAGATCCTACTATATTCAGAAATGCACTATACTAAACTTCTTCTATATTCACTGAGATAATGAAAATCTAATTTGATGTCCTTCTAGAAACAAAAGCTAGCATTTAAGGCTCATTTGGAAACTAAAGAATCACAGAATCACAGAATCACAGAATCTAAGGGGTTGGAAGGGACCTCGAAAGATCATCTAGTCCACCCCCCCTGCCAGAGCAGGGTCATCTAGAGTACATCACACAGGAACGCATCCAGGCGGGTTTTGAATATCTCCAGGGAAGGAGACTCCACAACCTCTCTGGGCAGCCTGTTCCAGTGCTCTGTCACTCTCACAGTGAAAAAGTTTTTCCTGATATTTACATGGAACCTCCTATGCTCCAGTTTAAAACCATTGCCCCTTGTCCTATCATTAGTCATTACTGACAAAAGCCTGGCTCCATCATCCTGACACTCACCCTTTACATATTTGTAAACATGGATGAGGTCACCCCTCAGCCTCCTTTTCTCCAAGCTAAAGAGACCCAGCTCCCTCAGCCTCTCCTCATAAGGGAGATGTTCCA
>VZRW01012687.1:25243-94144 GCA_013398125.1 Aegotheles bennettii | reverse complement strand
CACTTGCCCTTGTTGAATTTCATTAAGTTTCTCCCCGCCCAACTCTCCAGCCTATCAAGGTCTCGTTGAATGGCAGCACAACCCTCTGGTGTGTCAGCCACTCCTCCCAGTTTAGTGTCATCAGCAAACTTGCTGAGGACACATTCTGTACCCTCATCCAGGTCGTTGATGAAGATATTGAACAACACCGGTCCCAGTACCGACCCCTGAGGCACTCCACTAGTCACAGTCCTCCAACCAGACTCTGCCCCATTGACCACAACTCTCTGACTTCTTCCCTTCAACCAGTTCTTGATCCACCCCACTACCTGATCACCAAACCCATACTTTATCAGCTTATCTACGAGGATGCTGTGGGAGACAGTGTCAAATGCCTTACTGAAATCAAGATAAACCACATCTACCGCTCTACCATCATCTATCCACCTAGTTATTTCCTCATAGAAGTCCAGTGTTAACTTGTTCCCAACACCACTGACATGAAAACATTAAAAAAAACCCAAACTTCTACTTTATTTTTGGCTAGCCTTTTAGATATTGCATTTAACTTTCCTACATAGTAATTCTCACACTAAGATGACTCAGTTTTGAATCCAGACACAGTAAGATGGCACCTTCCCTGTGCAGAATTCCTGGGAACCCCCCTACGAGGAAGCATGTCCTACACGGTGCTCCGAACAGAAGAAAGCTAAAAACCTGTAAGAGCTATAGGAAGTAAGTAAAAGAATAATTTGAGATCTGCAAAACTTACTTCCTAGTGAAAAATTTAGGAAGCTTGAACTATTTGAATTGTCCATAAAAACCCACCATCCAGAAACAAACAAAAAAACCCTCAGGCCCCAGTGAACCCAGGCCTCGATCAACAGCAACTTCCCATCTTGAGTTTTCTGAGTTCTCTTCCCACTCAGATTGCACTAGGCACTGTCATGTGGCCCACGAAAAATTACAATTTGGCCTCATTTTGTTTCATTATGATCTGTAATTATGAAAGAAGTGCAATTGTGAGATCAAATTGTAGGCTGAAGGACAGAGATCAAAGAGAGTTAATAAAGTATTACTTTTGGTTTCAAAACATACCTAAACTGCTCCAAAATTCTTGAACAAAAAGGTCTCTATACAGTTGTCATTTTTCTCACATAAGCAGCATGCTCATATGGACACTTACCAAAGTCAGTAAAGACACTGTCAATTTTATTCAGTTTTTTGCTCTGAGTAATGGGTTTCTCCTTTCAAAGAGTGACTTGTGTAGATGATTTAAATGTTCAGAAAAACAGAGCAAACAAGAGGGTGAGAAAAAGGTTGAATTTCATCAATTAGAAATTTTTCATTGATTCACTGGGTCCACAATTTCACACAGCTGATGCATTTTTTTAAAACAAAATCAGTATAAGCAATAAGATCTTTCAGTTCTTATTTTTTCCATTTAATGGAAATTAGTCATAACAGACCCTTTTGAGGCTATCACATATCATTCAGAAGGAAAATTACTTAAATTCATGTGCTCGTGCTTTATTTTTACCTCTGCAAACAGGTCTTGGCACACTGAAGCTATCAATGGCAGCAGCATCTATGAGTGCCTGTATCTTACTCACAGGAAGGGGAGATGCAGTTAATTTCTTTGAAATTAATAAGACTTTTATATACATGTTCTTAAAGTTAATGGAAAAAAGGACGTTAAAATAGTCACAAGGAAAACAAGGTAAATCAGACACCAGAAAGACTAGTTTATTTCTTTCCTGTATATATACACATCGCTCCAACAACACGTTTTTGTCCTTGGCTATACTCATCAGCCTTGATCCTGAGACATCCAAACATTTAAATGTTTAATGAATATCTTCTGAAGCTAAAATGAACATGCTTAGAAGCTGACCTAAAATAATGTTTAATGGGGTCTAGATAAAATGTCAAGATTATTTGTTGTGATCTTTACTGTTTTAAGTCCTTGGCTTCACTGGCAAGTCCCACTCAAAGTATTCCAGGCCCCGCAGGAACTTTGTCTTAATTATAGGGATGTTTTTAATAATGGACACATAGATCTATTGCAGCTCCTCTCATTTCTGTATGCAGTGTTACAGCAACAGACAATGATCTTAGTAATGAAGCACCTCTTCCCGCAAGGAACAATGAATGGGCAAAGCAGGTTCAAAGCAGAATAATGCAGTTCAAATAGTGACTTTTTTTTCTCCACAAAGCAAAGATAAAGTGATTGGGTGCTTTTAGAGAAAAGGGAGCAATCACCATCAGCAAAATGCATCATCAACTTTTTATCAGACACCTTATTACTACTGTGTTAACAGACAGGTAGGAAATGAAGTTCACAACAGCGGTCACTAAGTGACCTCTACAACGAACAAAATAAGCTACAGGTGAATAAAATGGGATTTTCCTCCTGCCAAGGCAACTCAGGCATCCCTATAATCAGAATCGCACACACAGCATATTGCCTCAGAGCAGAGATATAGTCTCTTCACTATCCTGTGCGTATGGTAAAGCACTGAGAGTCGGGATTTGGTAGCATTTCTAGCTGTCTACATCTGACAAGACCATAATAGGTATTATTTGCACTGTGTAAATCAAAACTTTCTCTGGCCTAAATATTCCAGTTAAGATGGAGGACAGCTGTATTACAGACTGTATGAAAGTCTTAGTCATTAAGATGATACATCCTCAGCAAATGAGAGAATAATGAAGACTCTGGCTCCCCTTCTAGAGAAGAAGGCTTCAGACAGAAATGTTAATTCACCTGTCCAACGCCACACAGAAACTCTAGGACAGAATCTACCCTTTGTTATAAATCTTGCTGCCTGACCACAGCAGCCTTTGGCAAAGCACAACTCTGTGTTTCAAGTGCATTCATCAAAGAAACAACCATGGACAAACCTTACTGTGCATTGACTCTTTTAATCAAAGTACTTGAAGTGTATCGAAATCATAACACTTCCAATTTGACGTGCGTTTAGAACAAATATACACATTCTGCCTGTGGCTACCAACTGTCAGGTATCATACCTTGGATATAAAATATTGGCAGATATTGTAACTTACGAGTTAAAAAAATAAAGGTAAAAGAGAAGATTCTGGCAGAACAGGAATATCTCAGGTTAATTTTTAGGCCATTAGATATACAATCTACCTAAACTATGAGTTGATTAACACTCATAAGAACAAATGGAACAGAAAAATACATTATAACATTCTCCAGCAACATTCCCCATCTGAATAGATTTAAGTAGAAGAAACTTCCTTTTCTCAAGGAAAACCACAATGGCATAAGTTTCAGCATCATGATGGAAAGGAGGCTCTGCTTCCTCCCCAGAGGCTCCTGACAGAAGAACTTACAGAAGAAAAAGATGAGACCACATTCCAAAACCACAAGGTCTAAAGCCTTGCAAACAATTAAGGCTTGCAATTGATCGTCTGGGTGAGAAAGAACAAGAGGATAGGAAAAAAAGCTGTACTTTAATTTCTACGTAAGACTTCCAAGAAGAAGAAAACTTGCTCCAATTAAGAAAATATCAACGCCTCAAGCTAGCATAACTTTGATCTTATTCTTTGTCAGAGAAATGAAATTTCATCTCTTCAAAGCTTCAACCAAGTAGAACCAAGCTATTAAGGAGCAAGAAAACTTAGTAAGAGCCCTTTAGAGAGAACAAGGGCGAACTGACAGGTATAATATTTTAATTGATTGCCTACATCAGAGGAATTAAAATAATAATATATCTCTATTGGTACAACAGAAGCATATACAGTCATCCGAGAACTGAGTGGCATAAAATATGCAAAATTTCTTACTAGCTTCATCCTTTTTGTTTCTACTTTACATTTTAGATTTGAAGAGTTCCTTTTTCTTTTTTTTCTTTAAAAAAAAACCCCAATATAATTTACCACCACTTACCACTTACAATATTAAAAGGTATTATAAAAAGTATTTCACTAAATTACATTGACTTAAAAGTGTACTTAATATTAATTTATAACATTAGACTGACAGATACAGAAACTCAGATCCTATATTGGTCCTCAAAACAAATTACTACCCAGACAGAAGCAGTGACAGCTTTTTCAAACCAGCCATGAAACACATCTCATTCCTATCCCAGCACCAACATTCCACTGCCATACCACTTCATACTGACCTCTCCTAAAAGTGCTGGCAAGGGGTGGCACAGACACCTGAAAGTGTTGGTGCAGGTGTTTCCTAGAGCTGACTGCAATGGTCCCCAACCACCTTGCAAGGCGGACTTTCCGAGAGCAGTGAAGTGACAATAATTTTCAGTCACTACTGATGACCAGGCACTATGCAGCAGTACTCAGAGGCCCTGAACAACTGCAAACTTCTGCATCTTCCAAAAGAGATGAAAATCTTTCAATAAACAACAAGAAAACAGATTCAAAAACTGAGGAGAAAAGAGGTGGCTGTGGCAAGCATGACATAAAAGTAACAGGATGTTTTAACCTTTATAAGCTAGATGTAAGTAGCCAATCCATGTGGTAAGCTTACTTTTTCTATCTGCCTGATCATTAAGATCAGACCAGAAAAACAGCAGCAGTTTACAGACTTCAATTCTCAGCTGTCTTCTCCAAGTCATTCAAACAGCAAGGGCTGTAGCAAAAGCTAACAGAAAAAGATTAATTTGGTTAAGAAAAAGATCTAATGGCATCTATAATGAAGGTCATCTGTACCTTAAAGGATTAAATTTAAGATGAGGAACTTCACTAACGTGTGTTCATGTCTGAGCTGACAGAGCCAACTTCTGGCACACGCGCTTGGGTTCCTGGTGCCTCAAAACTGTCATATTTACATAAAACAGCTTTAATGTGTACAACCTGGAGTCAATGTAAAGTTAATAAACCCAAAGAAATCTTCAGGGTAAGAAAGTTCAGAGTTAGAACTTGCAGTTTTTTCATGACAACTGTCTCAAGGTAGCACAGCACATTGTCCTCAGATGGTTCTTCAGATGACTCTGCCCTCTCTGCTGTTACTAAAGATTTGTATTTATTTGTATTTACTATTCTGAATTCTGCACCGGTATCTTTCTGGACATGAATGACTACTGACTTGGCTCACTGTTAGGTTTACAATATCATGATGCATATTATACAATAAAAAGGTTTTTATTTTGTCCTTTTAAATGCTTGTTTACAAATTATTTGAAAAAAATCTTGGTAAGGCAATGGGATAAGTAAAAGAGGAAGACATTGATCATTCACAGGGTCAGATTATTGAAAATATCTGCTACAGACAACTAAAGCAAAAAGTGCGTGATTCATTGCTTTGTGAAATCATCAGTTTTGACTTTTATATTATTAAATCCTTCTCGTAGACAAACTAACACTTATGGACTTAGTCATTCCATAAGCTTAGTCAGCACCTAAAATCCTTTTCATCTGACTTCAAATAACTTAATATAAACTCACAGTGAAAACCTGATTAGCAGAGACAGGTGACAATAGCAATGAATTCTAGAGTGTGTGGGACCAATACTATGCTGTTAAAATACAGAAGAAAAATATTACCTTCTGCAGCTTTTGCTTTTGAATTTAATAAAAAGCCCATGCAATGACGTTTTATATAGAATCCAAATAAACCCAACCCAATCTCCCTTCCCTCATCTATAATCTGCACCTGGATCATATGAATGAACACTTCTTACTTCCCCAGCATATGGTCTAAATCACTATTCCATTACCATTAAAAATTACTGTATTCTGAACCTTGAATGAGCACAAACAGTATTCTTCTGAACAGGAAGATCCAGTAAGAACAAGTTCACACAACCCCCAATTTATCAAAGAAAAGGTCTGGTATAGCTACATAATAAAAAATATAGAAATTGCCTCTAAAGGATGCCTTAATTTGACTGTTCATTTTAAACTGTCCCATTAGTCTAGAAAAAATAATGCATGTATTGCATGATATATTCTGGATTTTGAGGAAGGTCTTCCAGGCATACTGAAAAGAAGCATGATAGAATTTACACTGGTACTATTCTGCAGATCATAAAACACTAATGCAGGATTTTTTGTGGAACAAAGTGAACTGATTATAAGCAGTTACAAACTGAAGAGCATCCGCCTGTCCTTTCCTCAGATGTTGATGACAAAAGCTCTTGATATTAGTATTAACAAAACAGTGAAGGAGACCCTATGTCCTCTATTTTGGTATTTAATATCACGCTGCCATAATGACAGAAAAAAATAGTACCAAGATATTTACATGGAAGCTTTAAATTGAGTTTTGCAGCAGTCCATAAGAATGCCTATTCCCTATTTCATAGCTGATAAAAACAATGCACAGAGCCGCTGTGTGACATGTACAGGAACACAAACTATGACTTGCTAGGGAAAGGTATCCTGACTTAAAAGCATGCCTTTACATTTTGATGCTATCTATGTCTGCTAGATTATGATGCTACCTATATACTTTCTATTACACAGACACTGTCAATTAAAGTATAATTATATTTTTCATTGCTATTCCCTCTATATGCATGCTATGCCTCAAGTAATTATCTCACTCATTAAAACACAGCAGTACTGTATCCCACGTCAGCATTTAAATGAAGTATGAGGCTATATAACAATACAATTAACAGAAGTAGTCCCAATGAATGGGGCCTTGAAAAACAAAGAGAAGCCTTGATGGGAAAGATTCTGAACTTGAGGTCAATCACCACACAGCAATCACCAGGGCTTTTCATCTTTCTTTTTAAAAAAGAATTGACAAGCCTGATGGAAGGAGAAAGAGAGAGAAACTACAATTTTGAAACTTCATTTTTATTCAAGACAAAGCACGAGAATATCCAGAGGTAGCCTAGGAAACATGAGATACAGTCAGAAATGAAGCATGATTTAGTAGCTGAATCTATTAATTCTTTTTGAGGCTCTGCATATCACCTCACACGAGGGCCTCTCTCCTGACTCATGCATTTCAGAACTCTACAAATAAAAATAGCATGTTGCCTGAACAAGAGAGAGCCCCAAAAGACAAAACAAACAGTAGGTTTGTATCTTATATTAAAACTTGAGTACTTTCTGCTCATGCAGCAAATACCTCTGCGTACTTATTTACCTTGGACAACATGAAAGGTCACTCATTATGTGCATAATAAGCTAATCTTAATTGTAATTACACTGCAGAAAAAAACTCTTCATTTGAAGGTTAACTAGATTCAAAATAACCCAGTTATCATCAGGGTGTTGCATTTATTTCAATTAAGTCAATCAACTTAACAAGGATTTAATTAAAAACAAGTTAGTAAGTAGAAGAAGTATTTGAACTGTAATTAATAAATATTTTAAATAAGCAGCTAAATTAAATATATGATTATAAGTGCATTAGCCTATTATTTCTTTGCAGACTTTTGCTACTGGTCAACAACAGAAAGCACTCTACCCCAGGAATCCTGTCATGCAGCTCATCCCTGCTCTCTGCAAAGTCAAATGAACATAGTGCCCAGGAGGTGTAATATTGAGCTTTCAAAGAATTAGGTAGAAAGATGAGTACCTATTCCCACTTGTTTTACCAGAGGGTGAACCCAAGGTTTGCCCATACTTTCTTTGCTCTATTTCACCAGTTGCTGTTGTTACAAAATAGCTGTTCAAGGCTGTTAAACAAAACATAAAGTGCCTTTTCACTGAACCGACATGTTCTGTTAGTTGTGCAGTTTCTTTCCTCTTGCGAGCATTCTGCAAGCTGGCGGAGCGGAGAGCAAAGCACTAACGAACAAAACCAGACAACCGTCAACACGAAGAAGTTAGTGTTCATGACGGCCATGCAATCTCCCAAAAAGCATCAGTAATTTACATCACCCGTGTTCCCACTCTGTGTCTTTCCATTGTCTTTTGGACAATAATGCATCTCATCCCTGGCACTGGAGTCTAACAAAAACACTTAGACTTCTGCCGCCCACAGCGTCCCTCAGTGTTTCCCAAGGGTCTCTCTCCTATGTAATACCATTATATTCTTCCCGTTGTTTCTGACATTCCTGGAGGGGGGAAATACAAAAGCACCCCTCGCCCCAAAAACCCACAAGCAAGATTCCTGTTCTCTCTAAGCCACCATTAAAAATACTTTATTCTGCTGCCACCAGTGAAGACCAATTTAATTATAATACAACAGATGTAAACATATTTCAAGTAAACATACTTTTAAGTTAAGTGCATATATATACCCAAATTAAAGCTTTTGTCTAACTACTTTGTTTACAACTGGCTGAGCACATTTTCTTTCATGTATCTGACACATTGAGAACAGAAGCACAAAGATTAAGACAAGAATGATCAAAAGTGTCAGCTCCTTTTGGGCAAGCAAATTTGAGAAGCCTATGCCTGATCTTTCATATTACTTCACATCGCAATTTTCACCTTCAGACCATAGTTCCTATCAAACTGGACACAGCTATAGCTCCAAATGTAAGTAGCTTCTGATGTGAAGCCCTCAGAAAATAAGCAACAGAGAGCGAGGAATTGTGTTTGAGATTTTTTGTATCTACATGATTTTCCCAGCATCATGGAGGAATTCCGGGGCAGAGGGAAAGCTGAAACCCAATTAGCCATGTCGCAAACAGTCCTCTTGGAGTCCTCTACTTTACTCACTATAAGCTGCCCTGTCTATATACAGTCCTAAAGGAAATCCACCTCATACAATGAGCTAGCAAAGGTTTTGTGGAAAGTATGAGGGAGCACCTCTTTAAGCATATCATTAACCAGACGTATCATACTGTGTATGCACGAAGGTGCAAAATTAATCCTGTATGGTTCAACTATATGCCCAGCATTCCTAGCTTGCAAGTGATTGACTTTCTGGAGTTTCACAGCTACTTGTCAGAAAGGAAGGTTTATTGACTGGAGTAGAGTCCACGGCTAGGGAAGGACATTGAAAAGGCACTCTGCAGTCCTCTTGTAGCTTTTTTTTTAACACTCTGTCATCTCCCCAGCCTGTGCACCAATGCCCTACCTGTAACTCTTCCATTTTTTTTGCCAACTTCTGTCAAGGTTTACAACTATCAAGTGAAACAACTTAACCATTTTTTTTTCAGAAAATACTGGATGGGAAGGGAAGTGTTCTTTGAGAGCTCTAACATTTTCAAATTACTCGTTTCAAGTAAGTGATCTGAAGCAGAGAGAGAGCAGGAACAGGATTCTTTTACGATACTGATATTGCACCATCCAGATGACGACCTGCAGAGAGCAAAACCTCTCTATAACTACTACCACCAAACTGCTTCTTATCCCTTTTCACCCAGGTTACTTTGGAACAAAGCTGTCATAAATGGGCAACTGCAACTCATGCTCTAAGCCTTCCCATTTCAGCTTTACTGTAGGTACTCTGTTGGAAGTGTTTTGAAACAGACTATGCTGAATGACATGTATGTATTAACACTCCCCACACCCCCGGGTTACATGTGGTGATCATCTAGACTGAAAAATAGACAAAAGTTTTTTGAGTCTTGGTATCAGTTTGCACCAAAACCATTATACTGCGCAGTGAACTTTTCAAGGACTTATGGGGAATGCTTCCAGAAAAGTGCATCTTAATATCAATTACATCATGATAATGGTGATTTCTGTAAGAAAATGCTTTCCTGTTTTGTCAACTGGATATATCTTCTCTGGTCTATCCAGATGTCCCCATGATAGGAAACTTGGGATTTTTTAAGAGAGAAAAGAGTAAAACAATTGTACATGTTCCTTGTCAAAAATACTGGCAAAAAATCCCTGACTTCTCCTCATCCACCTGGCTACCTTGGCTCCTCTATTCCCCCTTCTGCCCCACACCAACATAACAAAATAAAAAGAATGGAGGATCCAACAGTATTGTGCTATGCAGAGGGAATTCTGCTATTCCTGGAAAGAAAAACAGAGCTTTGAACACCTGTTCCCTTCCCAAATTTAATTGTCTGGATAGAGCTGGTATTTTTGTTTGATTTCTTCCATGCCTTGTAGCAGAAAGAAACATATTGCCCTGAATGTGTTGGACACAAAGCAGTCAAAGATGTTTGGATGCAGTACTGAATGTGATTATTTATCGTTTTACCTCTTTGACTCAATTTATTGCTGCCCACCTTATTTTGCTTTACAAAGCCACACTGGAGAGAAAACAGCCTCATTCTGTAGCTGAGATAGTATGCTAGTTTGTGAACCAGTTTCCCTCTTATCTCAGATAATTCTTAAAACCACAACAGGGAGTAGTTCTAATACAAATACTTTTAATTGAGTTATCTACGACAGGCACCAAATCTCTACAGGAATATTATCTAAGATTTAAGCTGGCTTTTTAGTGTCTTCTTTCAGACTCCAAAGAGATGTCATCCCTTTTCCCATTTTGAACCAGCCTGGCAAAGAAATGGTGAATAATGAGTAGCAGGAAGAGAACGGATACTTTGTCAAACTGAATCTATTTTGGTTTAGTGTTTCCCTTACTCCCAACTGTCAAATATAGTTAAAACAGATGATATAAAACAAAGCTTTGCTTCTCATTCAGACACAGTAAGGATATCCCTAGTACTGTGTTATTGAAAGTCCTCAACATCCACTGCCCCAACATCCATGGAAACTCTGAAGTGCAGCATATTTTTAACTGACCTAATATACTGATCATTCTGCTGAAGAAAAATAGTGAAGTTTGTTTTAAAGTTATTCTCATGTCTTCCCCCTAAATCTGCAGCTCATTGATCTCTTTGCAAAAGGGCATAAATGCCAGGGAAAACTGTTTCAGTAAAATGCTATCAGGCAATAGGGAGAATTTTAGTACATGGTTAAAATATTTTCTTCTTAGGAAGTGCTTAAAAAATAGGGAGTCCCAACAAAAGTACAGAAGAGGGATTTTTCTGCAAAAGGATTAAATACAAAACCATAGAAGGAACATTAAGACATCTGTTTGACTCTTTTGCTCTGTTGAAGGATACGTACACAGATGATTTCTGAAAATATTTTTTCTAATCTGATGTTTAAACTCTTCAGTGAAGAAGACTGCAGATAGCCTGCATTCTTTCTAGCAATACTTTATACAATGACAGATGTTGACTACACTCCCCAATTAAATACTTTTTTAAAAATAAAATAAAACATTTCCCTAGCAAATGTTCCTGTGATCCAAGAAACTTTCTTCAACCACTGCCTAAAGTGCAGCATCTACAGCTAGACATAGCAATACGTCTGAGACCTGAGTGACGTTTATTTACTTGCATAGACCAATTACCTCCCCACATTTCACAGAAGCGTAACACTGGCCTTTTTTGTAACTGCATCACATTGCCAGATTTCCATTCAGCCTGAGGTACAAAAAAATGGACCCTGTTATACTGGCTGCATAGCTAGTCATTCCCTGTGACGCATCTGTGAATCTCATGCTTCCCGAGAGCGGCGCTTCACACTTGCATTACATTTGGGTCACGTTTGATCTTGTTGCCATTATGACACATATATCAACTCCTTCACCAAGAACCATACTGTATCTCGCAACTGCCCTGTCCACATGCTGTGGTGCCTGGGAGAGGAGCTGCCCTCTGTGTTTCCCACAGATGGCTATGGAGCACTGAAGTCTCTGTGCTTGATGAAGTGCAGAAATATTCCTTTTAAACTACCATGTCAAAGAAACCACCCTAATTGAGCAAGAGCAGTACTGGTCCCATATCTATCTTTAGCTGACTAACCATGAAGAAAAACACTGCAGCACTTCAAGAGACATAGTAAGAGCTGCACACTAAGAGCATTGTGTCTTCTAAGCAAAATTTCTTTCCAGGGTTTTCCCAGTAGCAGGAATATTCAAAAAGGGCTGTATATGCACTACATATTTGGACCCCCAAGCACCACTAGACACAAAGGCTAATGGAAATACAAATACTTTCAGTTTCAGGTGAAAATGTGAATAAAAAAAATAATCAGCTAAGTGATACTAAAATAAAACTGCTACTCAACGGGAACGAAAAATATATTCATCAACCATTCCCTCACTACTTCTCATTTTCACTTAGACTCAAAATGAGAAGAATGCCACTGACAAGCACACCATAACTATCTATTATATTTGACACTGAGATCATTTACTATATATTAAAAAGAACTGTTCTGGCACTTGTATACAGTGGTGTCAACCTTAATTGCTAAGATGCACTGAACAGCTCTTTAAACATAGCAACAATTTACATTTTAAAAACAAATCAAAGACACGAACAGGTGGAAGCGCTCCATTGTGCCATATAAGACCCTTGTTACTACAGCTGTGAGCCAGGACAAGTGCGTATCCACTATCAGCTTGGGAGTAAAATGAAACAAGTACAGTGGTAAATCCTCAGAGTCCAGAAAAAAAAAAATATACTGCAGGCTTTATTCCGAAACAGTGAAACAACCTCCTTGGAAATGAAAGGATTTTACAGGCTAAAAAATGGCGTGTACAAATAAGCCACAGATACTACATTATATCCTCACAGACAAACTAGGGAGACATGGTATAGGGCAAACCACACCAAAATAAGCTTACAGCTATTGATAACAACATCTCATTACTGACAAATGCAAGGATTACTTGGGTTAAGTTCATGAGAGCCAATGTTCAGTATGGTATTATTTATTATTTTTATCAGAGTTAGATGTTGGAACAGAGAGTATGTTTTATTAAATTCAGAGATCACACTAAGCTGGGAGGTATTACAAGCATTTTGGAGGCCATGATTATAATTCAAAAAGCACTCAAAATACCAGAGAAACTGTCCAAAAGCTGCAGCTCTCTTACGAATGCGTACAATACGCTGCAGTAACACAGGAAGGCTCATTTCCACAAATTCAGGGCAGAAATTCAGGAAAGATTTGACTGTCAGAAATTCCACAAAACAGGACCTGGTGGTTACAATTTATCACAAAATGAGTGCACGTCAATAAGTGTACTGTAGTCATACTCTTCAATAACAAAAAGGGGAGGTTTAGGTTAGATATCAGGAAAAGGTTTTTCACCCAGGGGGTGGTCAAGCACTGGAACAGGCTCCCCAGGGCAGTGGTCACAGTACCAAGCCTGACTGAGTTCAAGAAGCATTTGGACAACTCTCTCAGGCGCATGGTGTGACTCCTGGGGTGTCCTGCACAGAGACAGGAGTTGGACTCAATGATCCTGATGGGTCCCTTTCAACTCAGCATATTCTATGATTCTATGAAAAATCCAACCAGTCATCCCACTGGGATGTGTGATCAGTCTTCTCCATATGAGACATGAAGAAACTTTCTGTTATCCTACTGGGATCTTGACACATACTAGCAGTCTGTCCCCGGAAACTTCAGTGGGAAGTTCCATGAGGCAGAGCTTTCCTGACCTTAGTCAGACAGTAAAGGAAGCTGTGTGGAAGTGATCAAAAGCTTCAGTTGATCAAACTCAATTTGCCCATGGACTAGGTAACTCTTGCAACTCTTGGCAAGATTCTTGTTAAACAGCTAAATGGTAAAATTTGGGAAAAGCATAAGCAACTAACCTGTCCACTCTTCTAGACTGTGTAAGTCACCCTACAGGAATGCTGCAGTTTACACCCTCAATGTAAAATAGTTTGGACTAAAAGAATTAAGAGAAGGGGTTGACCCTTTCTTCTTAAAAAAAAAAATAAGGAAAAAAGGAAAGCTCCAGGTCGATTGATCGATATCACTGTATCCTTTCTAAAAGGACTGAACTCTATAGGCGTTGCAAAGAAATGTGGCTAGGGAGGAGAGAACAGCAAGAGTGGAAATGAACAGATGGGAGACAAATGGGATGCGGCAGACTGGCTGATGGAGCAGAGCAGCAGGCAGAGTGGCAAGAACAACTGGCAGAGAAGACAGCTAGTGGGAATAGTCGGCAATGGTCCTAGCTGGCAATGAATGGCTGGAGGTAAGTGGGGTGAACGTCAAGGTCAAAAGCATTGCTTCAGCAAGGTGTCCCAATGCAACCAATAAATGGCAATCCACTGGGCTAACAAAAGAACCTCAACACCTGTTTCAGCAGCAAGATAAAACCTGCCTCTAGATGGACTCTTCTTACTGAGGTTTGTTCAAACTGATCTACCCCACATACTGGTAGCTGCAGTTCAGCATCAGGATAATCAGCTATCGCATCTCCCAGGCTGCACTGCAATCAAGCATTTGGTGCCCATGAAGCAGAGGGTTGGTTTGTGCTTGAGTGTTGCACCTCAGATTCCCAGAATGATCCATCTGGGAAGGGAACGCCTGCGCAGGTGGTATCTCTCATGCTGGGCCTTTGAGGATAGGCACACGCAAGGGAGAGGAGGTTTACAGGTGTGTCAGGATAAATCAGGCATGCTCTGGAAGGGGATCTTGATAAACAGTCTGAAAAAGTGGTAGATGCCTATGAGAAAGGAACACTTTCTCAGCAATCTTGTCAACATTTCACAGACAAACCAAAGCAGCACTAAACTGTGATGTAATTCAAATGTGACTCAAGACTGAATGCATGAATGTTGGTGATGTTCTAGTGGGAAGTTTTGTAGTTTGGAGCCTTGCAATGCAGTCCTATTCCATTTTATAACCTATTACAGTCTCTTTGTGAATGACCATATTCAGCTCAAACAAACTGACTTGAACCAGACAGCTGAGTGAACACTTTCATACTGCTATCACACCATAGTTTATTGGCAATTCCTATTGGCATGTTTAATGTCACGATTAATATCTGCCTCAAAATATTCGTTTTCTCTGATTCTCTCCAAAGGGAGAATTCTGCATGAAGAGTATAATTTGCTTTGGCAAGTAATACCACTGGGAATTTCTGGTTTTAATTTAAAGAGCAAACAAAATTACATGTGTTATTGCTCTTTTGAAGGCAAGTCCTCCTTCTTCTGCATGAAGGAAGAGGTGGTGAGGCTTACAACTTTGTAAAGAAAAACCGCCCTCTACAAAAGTTTTTTCTCCTGCATGGATAAGGCTTTGTTTGTTTGTTTGTAGGGGAATGGGGACAAAAAGAAGAGGAAAGACGGCAGCAGAAGCAGAAACACAATTTACAAAGAGGTTCAGAAACACCTGATTAGCAGAAAGTAAAACTAAATAAGAAGCCATACTTCCAGATGTCACAGCTAAAACCACCTGACTGGCATGTCTGAATCTTCTAATCATTATCCAGTAAAATAGGCTAGCGAATATTGCTTTTTCTTATTTTTCATAAAGGCTTAGAAGAAATTGTCCTTGATGTGTTCTTGAAAGCTGTTAGCAGAGATTTCTATGCCGTCTATACATCAATAGCAGGCTTTTTGTTTGTTGTTTTAAGAGAATGAAACCGCGTAGGGCTGCCCAGGACTTTAAATGTATTTTTCATGGAACCAAGAAGGAGGGGAAGGTAGGTGCAAGACCCCTAGAATAAGGACTTTGTTTTTAAATAGATGAGTATCATTTGCATGACATTTAGACCTGCAGGCATAGACTTAAATTGTATTGTATGTTAGACATCAAACATAAGCCTACATTAGGAGTAAGGGGGAAGTTCTGCCATCCTTTTTCTCACACAAAACACGATGTACATGTCTAATCTAAATGCAGATTTTAGCTGATGATTCCTCTTGCACCACCCTGTTCTGATTCTTATTTATACTTAAAATGATATATACTTTACATAGCCTGTTTGAATTACTTAGTATAAACAACAAATATGATCTATACAAATGAAATAAAAATATAGCTCAGGATATATTTATGTATAGAATCACAAGTAACTTAGCTGAAGACAAAAACAACTTTTGGTAAATTTTCAGAAGGAGATCTGCATGCCCCCCCCCCTTTTTTTTTTTAAATGAAATTATATATAATTGTTGATGAATAGTATCTAATGACTTGGTAAAACTACCCCTACATAAATCTCTATGGTTTTTTATCAAGAATAAAAACTCCAAATCCAAGCTTCCCAATTTGCTACTTTTTCCAAAAGTAGTCCATGATTCGGCTGTACTTTTTACAGGTTGTGACTTGCAAGTTGTTTCTTGCTCACAGAATAAAATCTTAAAAAATAGAGCCCTTCCTTCCAGAAACTGAGCTTACATGTATGAGTGGGCAGCTCTCACTGCTAGTGCCAGCAGGCTTCTCAGAACAGAACCTGTAGAAGTTTCTTGAAATACATGAAGGAAAGAATCACATAATTGTTAGCTGCAAGAATGCTCAAAGAAAAGGAAGGCTTAGGCTTCTCTTTCTGTACCTATATGCAGATATCTCTTCTGACTTAAGAACAGGAAATAACCCTATCTCCAAGTGCATGTATGGCATGTAACTAAGTTTATGAACAATTGAAATAAACAGTATTTCCCCTACAAAGTACAATGGGAAACTGCTAAAAGTATTTTTAATCTTTTTTTAAGTATCAGGTCTAACCATATGCTCAGGAATTAATACCTGGAAGAGTTGGAAAGTCACAAATTTTGAAATGAGATGAAGTACAAAATTCACATACTTGGATCCCTTCCTGAAGTCAGCAATTTCTAATAGGTTTTCTTAGTAAAACAGACTTGCATACTTGAGTGTGCATGCTTGAATTTTATGGTTATTTACATTTCCCTTTGCTTTTTGTTATCATTATTATTATACAAATATGGAAACACATTCAATAGGAAAATAATGAAACCAGCTTTGCTAAAAGTTTGCTAACTGCATGGGAACTACACAGTGATGCTTGAAATTTTTCCCAGTCTTTTTTTTGGAAGAAAATATGGATTCAACAGACTTAAAATTTTCTAGGAAAACTAATGGATTTTGTTGAATACAGATGCAAAATCAGCTATTTCTAGGTAAGGTCAAAGTATTTCCTTTCAAAAGCATCAAAGCAAACAACAAAGACTGTTGTTTTGACTTGGTATTGCAGCAAGGTTGTGTCAAGAACATTTTAGCTAAATGCTGCCTCTTTATCAGGCTTCACTGAGGATACTAAGACCCAGAATCATTAATACCAGGGCAACAGAAAAACAGAGAAGACCTAATGACCACTAACCCTCAAAACCAAAATACAGATCAGCAATTTATTAATTCCAATTCCTATGACAAATACATGGCATAAATTATCAAATTTGTCTCAGTTTTACTGATATTTTGTTCATTAAGATGAAGTAGGCCAGCCTTCACAAAAAAACACATTTGGTGAGGCCACAGGGCCAAAAAAAGGAGTCAGCAACAGAACCAAATGCAAAAAGGCATACCATTGTGTCATCTTCTTCCATGATGACATAGTTGGGTGGAAGTGACATTAAAACAATCCAACTTTTTAGAGCATTTAGTTTTTCTGTTGTCAAAGACAACAGAAAATGCCATCCTACATTCAAACAATGTCACATTAAGTTTATCTTTGATTCCTGTCTACTATCATATAGCAAATCAGCTTTAATACATGATTTTTAAGTGAATGCACTCCCACTAAAAGGAACAGGGTGGAAAGGAAGGACAGAACAAGATGCTTGGGTGATCATCCCATGCTGGAGACTGGTTATTGAACACTAATTAAAATACATGAACTATCCATCAGAAATGTTTTTTCCACTGCTGGTCATAATGCTAATTTGCAGGAGTAATCCCAGACACATCAACTCTAGAATTGAACTCTAACAATGAATTGAACTGTTAAAGTATGTTTCACATCTGAAGCTTTTAATTACTAGTACTTGTTCAGTCTACTTAATTATATTCTGCCCTCTCCCTCAAGACAGGAAAAAAAGAAAAAAAAAAAAAAAAAAAAAAGAAAAAAGGTGGCAGGGACCAAAAGCAGAAACAGAACCAGTGTCCCAAAGTCTTAAGCTGATGCATTTTTCCACAATTCACTTTTAATCAATATGATCTGTGTGTTCTTTCCGAGCTTCCAGCCTTATGTAGAGCAAAACGAACTATTTGGGTCAGTAAAAGAAACCTAGGATATAATTTTTCAAAACCACCACATAGTCGCATGTTTAGGTATACTTGTTAATAGCCAGAGACACAATGGAAAATTACTTTGCAATAAAACTTTCTAGATAATGCCAGAAGTAACTATATTAATTTAAAACTACTATTCCAGTTCCAGCTGATTCTACCTGCCAGAACACCGAGGATTAAGTGGACCTCAAGGTCCTGTTCCTCCTTCATAGTAGTCTCTCTCTTCAAGCCTCTGAAAATCAACTATGAAGGGGCCACACAGAAGCATTGCAGTCAACACTGCAGTTGAAAGTTGTCCCTCAAAACTTCAAAGGCAAAACCCCCTAACTCGCCACACCACAGAGTGGACAAACTAGCAAACTATCACTGGTAGCTTCCTACATGGTCAAAATACAGCAATATTCAAGGCTTTTTCCTCAGAGAAGCCCAGTCACGTACATATTTATCATCACCTCACAGCCACCAATCCACTAGAAAAAAAACTCAGTTAAGAATGCATTAATAATAAAACAAGAACTAAATCTGCAGCAGCTGTGACTGTTATAACTACACTCATAATGAAGGTGACAACATCTTATTCACAGAAACTCCTACTGACAATTCAGGTCCAATCATTATGCTGAAGCAAACCCACCTACAAAAGAAACCAGTCTGATCATTTTAAACTTACTTAATGAGTAACTTGCAAATTCTGCATTTATCACAATGGATTGAAAAATATCTATCAGATCTTCTAATGTGATTGTACTATCCATGCTCCTAATGAACATAAGCATTGTTCCAATGCCAATTATATTTCAGCTATGTATTTTCACTAGGTAAGTACTAATAAATATAGACTATATCCATATAAATTCAAAAGGCCAATGACGTCCACATTCTTTAAAACCTAAACAAATACAAATTTATTTAAAGAATATTCAATTTTTTCAATTATTCCTCTTTTATTTGGAAATTCAACTTTGGATTATACTAAATAGTCAGTAATATTGAATAATTGATTTAACTTCTTATACTCAAGATATTGACTGTGGAGCAACATGTTAACAGAAAACAATTACTAGCACCCTGTGCCATCTGAGAGATGTCACATATCTGACCCCTTGCATTCAGAAGTGCCGTAAGATTATTCATTAATTGGCCTGAGAAGCTGTACATATACAGTCACTGCTTAATTATTCAGAAATATTCCACAGGAACAACCTTCAAAATTTACAGCACTCTAGCAAATGATAATAATTTCAGAATTAGTATACTATGAAATTGTTCCAAAATTCTGAAATAAAACTCAGAAATTTCAGTGATCACTCTTGTGCAGTATCAGTTACTCCATCAAAGTCAAATAAGTGTCATGTCTATCTTGGTATTACATTATCATGGGACCCTACTTGAGCTCTTTGAGGCACTTCAGCAAATGTGGCTTTTTTCACAATGGAAATAGATGATATTCTGGTACTAACAACTTTTTAAGAGCAGCATCTTGAAGCTGCTGTCTAGGTGATGTTGCCAAGATGATACAAAACTTCACAAGTCTTTTTGTCTTCAAGAAGAGCTAATAGCAGCAATAGAGTAAAAAAACAAAGAAACTAAGAACCCCCACTGCATACCTCTCACTAATTCATTATCACATCTGATCTGTCTGCTTTTTCGTAAGAGTAGCTTCTCTCCATTTCAGAAGAGTGGAAGAGATGTAGAGGTCATGGTGTCTAGACATTTTTATGGGATAATATTCCTTGAAACATTTTTCAAGTTATTTTCTATTTACTGAATAGTCCATAAAGGCACTTTCAGAAAAGCCAACAACTGTGCTCCACCTGAGAGCCTGCGTGCCAACTTTCAGCCAGAAGCAAATTATTCATTCAAATAATTGAAGTCCTACAAATAAGATTTTTACAAAAGAACTTGTGACAAACTAATATAGGTTGATAGAAAACAATTCTGTATGATTTCAAATTATTTTTGTCCTTTTTGCTCTGGAAATCAATGAAAAACTCTTTATCGATGCAACATGGAATTCCTCTTTGATGTTGCTGAATCTTTTTAATTACAGATTTTCACAAGAAAACTAGTTTCCATTCACAAGTGTGGCAAAGCAACATTTAAATTCCTTCCCTTGTTTTTTGAGTGTAAAGTGACTGGAGGGAATAATGAAGTGGTGCCTATCCATGAAGAACTGATGTCAGCACCCCAGGACTATTCATCATAAAAGAAAATATTTTTATAAGATAATCTAGCTTGTCTCCACTATGAAGGAGATAAGATCCCCAGGCCTGTGCTATATGCTCACTGCACTGACATTATTTTATATGTGTTCAGTGTTCTGCCTCCACATCCACAACACAGTCACAAGAGACCGCAAGAGGTAAAGCTCTGGAATGTTGTATTTCTGGCAGCAACTGGACCTCACCACTATGTGCAGGTGACTGAGAAGTTTCAAGCACTGAATTATGGGAAAACTTAATAAAAAAAGCTGGGTTAGCAAATTGTTGAAAAAGCTTCTATTCAAAGACATCTCTGCCACTGTAATAGCAAAATGGGGAAAGAGAGAAAATTACATTGCACTTTAATGATATTTTAGGACAATCTAATATGATAATGCTTTGGCTGAGGCTGCATTGACCCTGACAGTATAACCATTACAGACTTTGATATGCTATTCACAACTCGCCCATTACCATTTACATTGACATAAACTCTCAGTTTGGAAATTATCCTTTTTAATTAAAATGAGGTTAGTATCATTTTAGCTAGAGACATAAAACTTAGTAACATTTCAGCTCATATTTCATTCAAAGCATTGTATGGCTTTTTTCACAAGGGACAGAGACAGTTTATAAATAAGGAAGGCTATGTGGTAGCAAGTCACAAAACCACAAAAAAATCACACACAAAAGGAAAACAGGTCACAGAGCTGAATGCCAGGAAAAAAGAATGTACCTGCACAACCCTCTGGCAACATGGAGACAATTCAACTTTGATGTGGAGCTTCTATTAAACCAAAGAACAGCAAGCTCATGTTCGTCATCATGAAGGGTTATACCTGTGATACAAATGTTTCACCAGATCAAATCTCTGGGACCCGGTTTTCATTCACACGGGACTTTCCTTGCACATGACCAAAGTCAGCACACCTATATACTCAAGTTCTTAACTGCTAGACAGAAATGTGAATGTATATTAATGCAAATGAGACTACAGCCCCCAAATAAAAATCTGTCTGCTTTAGTGTTGGGCCTACCCTGAATAAATTAGAGCTAGCAACACATGAACATGCTTAATTCTGTTATAAAACCATTTACCACTGGGGGTGTGGGAGTGTCTGTGATATATTTTGCTTTTAATAGTGCTATCCTGAGAACACTGGATAATTACTTTCTGCAGCTGACTCAGAACAGGTATAGCAGCACGGGGACCAGCTGTGCACACTTTCCCACTCTGGCATTTCCAAAGTAAAGACATGCTGAGTAACACATTGCTTTGACTAAACTAGGCTACAGATCTCCATCAGAATATCTCCCATCTCATACTCCAAAATCCATAATTGCCCAATTGCGGCAAAAGATATCAAGAGACTTATTTAAAAAGTAGAAGTAACATAAAGGAATGATATGGAAAACAGTTGCATCCGGTATTATTATGGAAATAAATTATCTGTAAAAATTAAAGGAAACAAAATGCATATGTAAAGCAAACAATATATATTCACATCTGTATATGCATGTGTATATATAGAATATATAATATCTATACATTTATTTAGGTACAAATTTAATTTAAATATAGATAGCAATAGGAAAGCAACCCATAGATGATCTTGGTTTGACATGCAGTCAGTATGGATGGCTTTATTGCACCATCCAGAGGGACTTAGACAAGCACGAGAAGTGGGCCCAGGAGAACCTCATGAGCTTCAACAAGGAAAAGTGCAAAGTCCTGTACTTAGGTCGGGGCAACCATCAATATCAGTAATCAGTACCAGCTGGGGGATCAAGAGATTGAAAGCAGCCCTGCTGAGAAGGACTTAGGGGTACTAGTAGATGAAAGGCTAGACGTGAGCCGGCAATATGCCCTCACAGCCCAGAAGGCCAACCATATCCTGGGCTGCATCAAAAGAACTGTGACCAGCAGATCAAGGAGGTGATTCTGCCTTTCTACTCTGCTCTGGTAAGACCCCTCCTGGAGTACTGCGTCCAGCTCTGGAGCCCTCAGCACAAGAAAGACACAGAGCCATTGGAATGAGCCCAGAGAAGGGCCAAAAAAATGACCAGAGGCCTGAAACACCTGTCCTGGGAAGGCTGAGAGAGTTGGGGTTGTTCAGCCTGAAGAATAGAAGGTTCTGAGGAGACCTCATTGACACCTTTCAGTACCTAAAGGGGGCCTATAAGAAAGATGAGGATGGGCTTTTTAGCAGAGCCTGTTGTGATAGGACGAGAGGTAATGATTTTAAACTGAAGGAGGGCAGA
Organism: Aegotheles bennettii; assembly: GCA_013398125.1. Taxonomy (NCBI): domain Eukaryota; kingdom Metazoa; phylum Chordata; class Aves; order Caprimulgiformes; family Aegothelidae; genus Aegotheles; species Aegotheles bennettii. Next base: position 71,822 of record VZRW01012687.1, on the reverse strand, counting down.
TTTAGGTTAGATATAAGGAAGTAGTTTTTCACCATGAGGGTGGTAAAACACTGGAACAGGTTGCCCAGAGAGGTGGTGGATTCCCTGTCCCTGGAGGCATTCAAGGCCAGGTTGGATGGGGCCCTGAGCAACCTGGTTTAGTGGGGGATGTCCCTGCCAATGGCAGGGGAGTTGGGACTAGATGACCTTTAAGGTCCCTTCCAACTCAAACTATTCTGTGATTCTGTTAGATTAGTCCTACATTCCATTTATTCCAGTTTCTAGTACCTTGTAAAATAGTCTCTGCACAATCATCCTGTGAAATTACTCCTCCTGAAAGCTGTACTACCTGCCCCATGAAGGCATCTATACCAAAAATCCTATACAGCACTTTCATTTAGGCAAAGGCACACAAGTGAAAATGAAAAACAAAAGTAGAAAAAAATCATGCAACATGTTCAAAGCTATGAGCAGAGAGTGAGGCAGAATTAAAATGAGATTACAAGATCTGAACTCCCACAGACATTATTTTATGTCTTCTTTCAGACCACACTGGGAAAGCTCACCTCCACCCACTGCTCGGGATATCAGAAAATATATCTGCTCAACAAATTTGTGGAGCCAGTCTCTTCACTCTATACAGCCAAAGAATCTACTCTACTTTAAAAGAGAATTCACAAATAAGTAATTGTGATGGATATTGTGCTGTTTTCTTTTTACAGAAATAGCATTTTTCTCTAAGCATAATCCAGAATTTTGGTCTTGAAGAGATGGACAGAATTTGAAAACATCATAGAAAAAATAAATTAATAAAGTTCAGCTCTCTAAAAAGATTTTAAAAGATTATTTTTATACAGTTGATTTTAACAATACAAAAACCTCTACATGATACAAAGGTAGCTTTGATGATAGCATATTTATAATGATGTTTTATTCATGTATTTCTTCTGTAGCACTGTCACTAAGAATTGAACCAGCTACATACAACTTAATTCTTCCACTGCTAGTTGTGCAATGAGAAAGATATCACTGCTTTCTGATTGCAGTAAAACAAAATGTAATACCTGTCTGTTCTACTACAATTAACAAATGCAGTGTGTGAGATATGACATGTCTGGCTACTTTTTAACAGAAATGTCATACATATGGGGAACTTTTTGTTATACATATACCAAAGATTTCTGTATTTTTCAGAACTGCATATACATCTGTGGATCAAAGCTGGTTTCACAGATTGTGCAAATTACCGACTCCCAAGGACCTACAGTCTTAGATCTTACATGTAAACAGGAAATTTTGGAGGGAAAAAACCCACAAACATCGGAAGATGAATTTTATGAATTACCCTGGACACATCATGATGTCTGATCTGATATCATTATGTCTTTGGCATTCTTGTCCTCAATTTTAAAGGAGCCTGGCATACATAAAAAGCAAGCAGTAAGAGTAGTTCCTTATCAGAGGTATTGAGTACAAAATCCGTGGCTTTGGAGGCATAATGGGAATCCTTAATTCACTGTAAGTGTAACATGAAGTTAAGATCCCCTAGAGGCAGAAGAAATTGCCACTCTAACTCATGCAGATGCTGTTCTGGTGCTGTTGTGTGATGCAAGTACAGGGATTCTCTTGGCGGCTTAAAGCAATTTTGAAATTGTTGGTACTACTGTAAATGCAAAAAGACAAACACAAAAGCATCACAGATGTACCCAGAAAAGGCAATGGAAAACAATGAAATATCAGAGGAACACTTGTAATACAAGCACAGAAGAAAGCTCAGAGCATGCATCTCAAGCATAATCTTGGCACTGAGGAGGATTTTGAGAATAAAGAATAAAGAAACTGCCCCCTTTACTATTCAGATTCTTTTTTATTATTATTTAGGAAGATATGATTTTATGAAGATTTGTTTTGCAAACAAATAAAGATGCATCAAATATTATAGGCAATTCATCACTTTTTCTTCCTAACAGAACAACCTATAAGACTTTGAATACTGATAAAAGAGAGTACACTATATACTCCCTTTTGGATACAGCTGGTCTACAGTTGAATGACACTGATCCAATTATGTTTCTGATATTACAGAGGTCCAAAGAAAATACAACCTTAAACCACTTATCAGCATCAAAACCAATATCTGAAATAGCTAGGTATAGCTCTGTCAAACTGCTCATCAAGAATGCCACTGCTTTGCCATTGAAGGCACCGCAAAACAATGCTGAAAGCTCCCTTGGAAGCACTGCTGAGAGAAAATTAAGTAGCTGGTCTTCTTGAACAGTTGTCCATGGGTTTGTTGTGGATTCAGCTAATGCCACAGGCTTTTGGCAGCTGGCAGTATGCACACTGTAAAATGTCATTCAGCTTTACTGTCCCAATCACTGTGCTCCACAGAGCAGAAAATTAAGTTTGACAGATTTGAAGGAGGTTCTTGTAATTTACTATAATTTATATAAATTGTTATAGATATACAGCTTTAAAATCTCATCTGTAACTTCCAAAGAACTATGACTGAGTCAGTGTGGTTGTTTTATAACATAATAGAAAAAAAAATATTAGTTTAGTTCAAATATTCATTTTCATTCCTGTGGACAGAAGTATTGTCATAATTTCCATCTTTAAACATTTTTTATTATTATTTTTCAAAGAAGCTTAATTTCTATATCATCTAGTCTTAAGATGGCTAGTAGTCTTTTATATAGTAACTGGCTAAGAATTTTCTACTGGAGCAGCCTTTTATTGGAAATAGTTGATTTTTAGGTGACTTTTTAGAATAAACTATCTACTGGGTTTCATGAACTTCTTATCAAATTTAAGCAGCAGACTGCTGTATTCTGCCTAGTACATGCTGCTTTCAGGATGCCACATCCACTCTGTTGGGCACAGGTAACTCAGAAGCTAAGCCTCTTCAACATCTCGGGGCCAAAAACTGTTCTAAATCTGGAGAATCCAGCATTTTCTGCCATCAAAAGGGTTCCCAGGGATGATGTGGACTACCCTATCTGGGAAAGCCTTCTTTGAGTTGCTGGCTCCAACACACATTAACAATTCCTATCTCTGTTGTCAAACTGAGAGCTGCTCAGCAGAAAGGGACTTGGGGGTGCTGGTCAACAGCCAGCTGGATATGAGCCAGCAGTGTGCTCAGGTGGCCAAGAAGAATAGTATTCTGTATCAAGAATAGTGTGGCCAGTAGGACTAGGGAAGTGATTGTCCCACTGTACTCGGCACTGGTGAGGTTGCACCTCGAGTAATGTGTTCAGTTTTGGTCCCCTCACTTCAAAAAGAACATTGAGGTGCTGGAGCGTGTCCAGAGAAGGTCAGTGAGGGTTGTTAAGGGTTTGGAAATTATGTCTTATGAGGAACAACTGAGGGAATGGGGTTAATTTAGCCTGGAGAAGAGGAGGCTTAAGGGAGACTTCATTGCTCACTACAACTACCTGAAAGGGCCTTGTAGTAAGGTGAGGGTTGATCTCTTCTGACAAGCCTACAGTGAGAGGATGAGGGTAAATGGTGTTAAGTTACAACAGGGGAGATTCACATTGGATATCAGAAAAAAATTTTCTCCATTAGGGTAATTAGACATTGGAACAAGTTGCCTAGAGACGTGGTGGAGTCACCGTCTCTCAAGCACTAAGTGATATGGTTTAGTGTTTTAGGTGTTATTATGATGGTGCTGGGCAGACAGTTGGACTGGTTGCTCTTGAAGGTCTCTTCCAGCCATAACAATTCTGTGGTTCTGTGATTATTTTCTGTTCTGTTTCACTGTGCAGCCTTTGGCCTCTCAGTGTCCACACTGCATACATATTAGTTTGCACACAGACTCCTACTTAGAGCAATCCAAGCAGTTCCCTTGGTGAAAGAACTTGAGCACAGAAGAAAATATAATATGCTCTAAGATTCGTACAGTACAGACATAGACCAGTTCACATCAGCCACTGCAAATCTTGCTTCTTGGCCCTATGGCGAAGAGCCTCCCATAAGCAGTACTGTCTTCAGATATACTTCTGAAGTAGGTGGCTTTCTTTAAAACTCCAAAATTTACACTGGCCAGACACACCGATTCTAAATCTCAATTCATTTGCGACAAAGCAGTCAAGGTTGGATGCAGGGTCTGTGATAATGCCTTTAAATTTGATACTGAAAGTGCCACTGGGAAGCTATCCTTCTTTCAGGCCCCCTTTATACTTCTGCTGTTGAGGCCACCAGTTCAGGAGCTATGAGAAGCTTTGATGGAGTGCGCTACAGCCTCCTCTAAGACTAATATTTACACCAATGCTGTGTTACTTTTTTGCACACCGTCCTTATTTTTGTCATATTTTTATGACAATGATGGGGAAGAGAAGAGATAAAATGCTAATTAAATAATTACCCCCATTGTTTGTCTTGGGTTTGAAATATTTGTGTGCAATCAGATATACTTGATCCTTTAAGGGAGAGTGTCTGTGATGAGAGAATACATACACCAAGAGTACATTTTGTTATCTAGTAACAATTATTTAAAGATGAAGGGAGGAAAATAAAGTCTCATGTCACGATGATCTTCAGGTCCTTGATAATTTTATGGTCATTGAGAACCCTTGAACAGAAAAGTATATCAGGTCTAGAGCTCTTCCCTTGGTTTTAGTAAAATAGTGACTAAAAGGAAACAGACAACTACTAACAACTTTGTTGAAGTTTCAGCAAGTATCACAGAACCAAAATATCAAACTCCTGCAACTACTTTTCCCTCACAAGTTAAAACCCTCCAAATCTCTTCATTCAACTGTTAATGGTCTCATGTTACTAGCAGGTCATTTTTTAGATTCTCTACAGCTATCCTGACTTCCTAGCTTCTGAAATTGAATGTTTTCTTAATGTCTTCCTTTGTTTATCTATTCATTTTGTAAACTGACCAATGTCTGTTTATGAACCCAAAGAAATGAAATTATGGAACAGAATTTAACTCTGGCCACCATAACAGGAATCCTCAAAGAAGGATTGTTAACTAAAAGAAAATGTTAACTAAATGTAGACTTAAATAATTAATTGAAGCAAGACCTACTTACTACAGTTCAGCAGGTACTCAGTATCCCAGGCCACTGGCATGCAGACATCAGACAGCACAGACAGCAGAAATTGCAAGTACTGAGCTATGGGTTGCAGGCTATGGAGAATGGAAGAAGGCCTACTGCAAAGGTATTGGTGAGAAGTTTCCTTTTCCAGTGGCAATTTACTTCAGTTTAGGAAATAAGAACTGTGAACATTCCTCCTCACTTGTGAAATTTCAGTCTCACTATGAGTTGAGGCATCCAGTTCTGCTCAAGTGCCCTCCTGATGCCTCCATGGTACATCCTACTTCTCCAGATAAAACAAAATATATGGGACACAATCATGGCCCACTCAGTTCCTGGCAACACGTTGACTGATTTTTGAACAAAGAATACAAAATTATAAGAAAACATTTACTGAAATAGTTATCTAATCTGCATTTTCTCATTTGTTTCTGCATTTTTTCATTTTCACCTGAATGCAGACTATACACAGAGTTTGATTAGTCCTGCTGTGTACTTCTCAAGGTACTGTAATAGGTTGAGAAGCAAATCAGAGAGCTACTTCTGAGATGCATCTAAACTCAGGAACTATTTCCTTAGACATTTATAACTGAAAAAAACAGCATCATCACTCAGTGCTTTGGGACTCCATAGCAGTTTTTCTAAAATAAAAGATAAACTTCAGAAACTGCTGATCCATTGGTCAGATCAAGTAAGGTCAAAGGAGAGCCAACAAGCACCCTCCCTTGCGTTCCCTCCAAGTGTGATCACTTCAGAGGAACATAAAAAAGAAATCTCACAAAGTGATGGAAATACAGAGAAGGACTACTATTTCCATAATAGTACTTGTCTCTTTCTTTAAATGCTGGCCTTTAAAATATCAGATTTCAGAAAAGGAAAAAGGTCTTGTGGCTGCATAGAAAGACGAGACAAAGGAAGACATTTGCACTTCCTCCTGCCTTACAAGAAATAATGGGAACAGAAGACAGAAGAGTCCCCTATAATAGCTATTTAAATGTCTTCTTTTGAATAGAATGACACATAATTTTTAACTGCTTGAGACAGTTATCAAAGTTCCTTTTTCAGAGCAAACCACATGAAAAACCCCAACAACCAAGAGCTGCCCACTCGTTTGGGTTGTGATGGGTAGGGCTACATAACACAGAAGGAAAGTAAAAGCAGACCATGTCTCACACACACACATTTCCTGCTCCACACATGTAGTTCAGACACCACCACATGTTCCATGGTGTTTTATCACAGCAACACAGAGCAGGTGCCTCTGGTTTGCTGCAGAATGGCAGACACATGACCAGAGCACCTGAAGTCTCTGAGAATCCACCTCCCAACCCGTATGTAGGGAAGCAGGTAGCACACCGACAGTCACAGCGGCAGGGTTAATAAAATGTAAGACAAGAGCAGCATTACAAGTACTAACCACTAAACATAAAAACCTAACTAAATAAACCTACCTGTGGACAGCCATGACCTGGAAATGTTAAGTTCTTTATTTTACAACATTATAACCTCTTATTATCATCTCCACTATTTCAACACATAGAAAAAAAAAAAAAAGAAAAAAGAAAAAAAAAAAGATCAAAAAACAGCCACAGTCTCTTTCTTGAGGAGTGTCTGCCTGGAACTGTTAGTCACACTTGTTCTCCCTGGGGCTGAGTCAGTACCTACTTTCTTGTCTTCTAGTCAGTCAGTCTGCTCCTTCTGTTCTTCATAAACTGATAAATTCCTCCCCAAAAAATACCTGTGCCCAGTTTTGGGCTGCAATCTGTTTTTCATATCTAAGACTGCAAATGTAATCTAGACATCTCCAGTCCTGAAGCAACATTTTGTACATATTTCAACAAGAAAGGTATGTATCCATTTGTCTGTCTTACAGGTTCAAAAGTTGTCTTTGTGGGTTGACATTTATTGCCTTGCAATATTTTATACACAGTAGGTCTAAAAAGATCTTTCTTTTTTATCACTCCAGTACCTCAATCTGGGATCCTGTAGTCATGCTGGGCCTCAGCTTGCTTTGCATCACTTGGCAATTTAGGGTGTGCAAGCTATATTAAGTGTTCATGGATTTTCATAGCAATGGCGTGTACAAGATGTTCCATTCCACTTCATTTACATAGAATTCACTAGCTGCAATAGACTGTCGAGGTATTTTTTATTTTTTTAATAGGCATTATACACACAAATATCCCTTTGTTAAAATATGAATATGGCAAAGTCACTCATACAAATGTTTGGAACTGTCAAAATTAACTACTGCTTCATGCACCCTTATGTTCCAAAGAAGCTGAGAGTATTTAGTGCTTCTGTAAATTACGTGTTCTCAAGTCAAGCAACCAACTACATAAAAGTTCACTTAACTGTTATGGCATACCATCACCTTGGAAGCGTCAGAGATAAAATACAGCTCTGAAAATCCATTCACCCACCCCAGTCATGCATTCATCCTTTTACTTCCTCAAGTTTCTTGCCTTACTCAGTACATGTTCCCTTATGGACATAGTTTCTACAGGTCAGGGTTCTCTGATAGAAACCCTGGCTTGAGTACCACTGGTCCTGTCCACTGGTGCCTCCACCACCTCTATCTTCTCTATAGCAAGCAAACCCTTCATGTTAGTCTTGCCCTGTTCCCCAGCTTCTTGACTGTCTGTTGACCTCTTCAGAGCAGTCTCTATGCTTCAGCTCAAAAGTCCTAGTGTCCTGCTAGGCTTTGAGACTTTAATGTCCCAGAACTGGTTAATCTGTGCACATTAAAGAAAATGAAAAAAAAACAAGTGTCATTCGAACAAAAAAATGAAAAATATTAATCATCTGGTATTATCACCACATAGCACGTGTGCATATATGACTAAGACATGAGGGAGGAGAACCATATGTACCTAACTATTTGCAATGCAGACCCAGCAAGATTTTCCAAATTAGGTCACAGATGACACGAGTATCAATGCAATATGCACATACACATAGATTCAGACACAGTATTTTTATAGTCCTAATGGAGATGAGGTTGGATGAGGACCTCTTGGGTGCAATTTATGCAATATGTTTTTTCATAAGTCTGAGGTAATACTGGTAATATTGGGGGTGGGGGAAGATTTTTCAGAGTTGATTTCACTTCAGCTAGATAGGGAATCTGATCTGAAGTGGAGCTGCACAATTGCTGTTGGATGACCAGGTGTCAGTAAAGCATCAGTAACGTTTATTTCCATCTATGTATGGCTGACATGTTGCCAGTTTTTTCTAGAAATAGACATTACAGAGGCTAGCTCTCTCTTCTTACCTTCCACTTGGATCACTGCAATCTGCTCTGAACTTAGAAAATATTTGAAAAATTCAGCTAGCATAGAAGTAGGCAATATTTTAGAGGCAAACCATTTGGGAACAGCCATCTGTGCTTGATAATGGTTGGAAATTTTAGAAAAATGGTACTTTTCTCTCTTCTCACTTCTTTTGTCAAAAAAATTCTTGAAGTTTTTTCACTCTTTCTCCTCATTTTACCCTTTCTGCAGTGGACTTCTTTTCAGTACTAGTTGTGGAAAAAAGAGAGCGTTACAGCCAAATTTTGTGTGATGGCCTACAAACTACTAATCCATTCATGTTGACTGGAGATCCTGTCATCTCTGTGTTCCTTCATGTCCCTTTTTTATTAGCTACCCCGTCTTTTTTAATTCCTCCATTCTAGTATCTGCCTTTTACTTATTTCTCACTATTTGCCTCTAACACCGAGATCACCCAAGCAGGCAAGAAGCCAGTATCTTGATTTAGGTGAGAAACAACTGCCAGCAAGAGCACCTTCACCAAAAATCTACATTAATAAAATAATCTATTCTCTCCTTATTCTGCTAGAGCTTGAATATGCTGACTATTTGACTAACTGCAAGCCTTCTTGCAGGTTTCTGAAGGAGACATCATTTAGTATTAGGTGAGAGATGTTAATTTTAAATAAAGTCAGGTATGGTGCTAGCAATGACTTCTTTATTAAGTGGCAAACCATTTCTTTTCTTCACACATGTGCCAAATGGTAGATGCCTTTTTATGTTTTCTTTAAGCTAAAAAGCCATTTCTATGGAGCAGATCAGTGATTTCAGTTAAAGAAAACTGCAGACTCGCCATTTTTAAGATGTTTAAGCATTTATCACGTCTATAAACCTTATGTGGTTACAGATACATCCAACTAGACAAAAAAGACATTTACTTTTTCAGTACCTTAGTGTAAGTTTCTTGCAAAGATCAATTGTCTCCATAAGCACTTCTTCCCATTACACAGGAAAAACTGAGAAGTTCACAGAATCATGGAATGGACTTTAAATGGTTGGAATGGACTTTAAAGATCAACCAGTTCCAACCCCCCTGCCATGGGCAGGGACACCTCCCCATCCAACCTGGCCTTGAACATTGCCAGGGAGGGGGCAGCCACAGCTTCTCTGGGCAACCTGTGCCACTGTCTCACTACCTGCACAGAAAAGAATTTCTTCTTAATAACCAATCTAAATATACCCTCTTTCAGCTTGAAACCATTTCCCCTCATCCTGTCACTCCGTGCCCTTGTGACAAGTCCCTCCCCAGCTTTCCTGTAGGTCTCCTTCATATACTGGAAGGTCTATATACTAAGGTCTCCTCGAAGTCTTCTCTTCTCCAGACTGAACAACCCCAACTCTCTCCTACTTCATAGGAGAGGTGCTCCAGCCCTCTGATCATCTTCATGGCCCTCCTCTGAACTTGCTCCAACAGCTCCACGTCCTTTTGCTGAGGACCCCAGGACTGGACTCAGTACGCCAGGTGCACTCTCATGAGAGCAAAGTAGAGGGCTCTATTTGAGTCTCTATAAATGTAAGGAACTTGCATTTATATCTAAAGGCATTTAATTATGATTTAATATATATTTTTGATTCACAAAAGTAAAGAAGAATCTGAAGACTAAAAGCACTTACATGTTTCATGGTCATTTTATATTACTAGAAGGCTTTCTTTTCATATTCCTACTAAGAGTTTCCTTCTATACATTATTTAAGTAGCAAATACTTCAAAACATTCAAATAGTGGATATCCATTTTGGTTCCAAAAGATGATAAAATTACTCACATACTATACCATCTATATTATTTCACTTAAGACCACACTTACATTGAATATTTTACTGTTCTTCTTCCACTCCCTTCCTCCAAAATATTTAAACAAACAGAAAATCCTGTTTCTAGTCTCAACTGAAGCAAAAAGCCACTAGTTCAATGTACTTACATTCCCTTTACTGACTTAAATTATAAGAGACTAACTTCAAAACCACTGATTGAAAACTAATCTTAACACCGATCTGTGTAACAGATCCTGTAACTACACCTCCAGAAGAAATTAATTAGAAATGCACTAGAAAAAAACTGCCATAAAATAAATATAGAACCATCAGGTTTCACATTAACTCAAACATGAGGGGTTTTTTTGCAGACCAGTAGCCCAAGGCAGCTCCTCTCTGATTCACTGTGTTACGGAAGCACAAAACCAGTAACTTCAGAGCTCTCGCACACAGCAGCATCGCAGCAGGTCAGCTCTTTTAGCAAATGGGTGCTGTGGTTCAGCTACCAGCTTGGCATCAAACAAATTGTTTCTGCTCTTCACATGATGCTGACATAATTTGGTGAAAAAAGAGGACTCCACTTGAATCCAGGGTTCCTTCCCTGAATGCTCAAATTCCCAGCTGCAACACACTTCTTTCTAATGTCAAAAAGCAGTCTGTTGACCACAGGGTGTCCCACTGTTTCCAGACACTAGACAACAACCATCCATCCTCCCTGAACCCTGAAGCTCAGTGAGACACAAACTGCTAAGGATACACATTCAAATTGCAAGACAGTACAAATATAAATGTTTATGCTTACTAATACCAGGTACTGATGCAATGGAGAAACCGTAAAAATCTTTTTCAAATGCTGAAAGAGTCTGGCCTTTTTCAGAAAAATGCCCTCTTGTCCCTTAATACAGGTGGCCCATTAGCATGTATAACTTTAAGACAACTGACCTACCTGAGAGCAGGATGGTAGAGGCAGGTGCGACCTGTTTCTGAATCTGGACAAAATTAGTGCAGTCCAAGTGCCTCCAGGGAGTCAGCTTTGCTGGCTAAAGAAATCTATTGCCTGCTATCTTTGGGCTCCTTCAAACCACTTCTTCAATACAGGCATTTGCACTAGTTTGTTAAGTCCTTCATCCTGTTAGTTGCTATTCATCTTCTGGATTTTAAATGGTTTACCTAACTGAGTAGAAAGGCGTATATATTTCTACAGTGAGCATACCCACAGTACTTCCAGTATGCACAATATGGCAGGTCTGTATCTTTAGGTGAAAATTAGCAAGTCATCCTTCCTCCTTAGCTTTGATGACATTCCTTACTTTAAGCCAAATTCAAGACTGCAACAACTATGCACAGCTAATGCCTTTGGCATGATCCTGCACAAAAGCAGCACGACCTTGGGAGGCTCAATGAAGACAGAGAGAGAAAGGGTATTTTTCTCACAGCATGGCCATACATACACACACACACCACATACCAATTCCGCTCTGCTGCTGTGCAATATTATGTGCAAATCAATGTGGTACCCATTTGCCCAAGTCCCTTTGCAGAAAAATAAATCTGGTTACTTTCCATGATTTTATCTGCAATATTATCAGTATCTCCAAGAAAAATAATTACAGTTTGGGTACACGCATTTTGCATGAGTTATGCTACTTTCCAGTCCCATGACGTATCCCCTCATTACATCAATACTGATTTTTTTTTTTTTTTATTAAGAGTTACATTTTCTAGAAAAGCTGTCCTCCTCCTTCTTGAGCATGGTTCTGTTTGTTCCTGCCTGACAGAACAGAAAGCATCAAAGAAAAGCAATAACATATTTTGGCAGCTACAGCTAATAACGCAAGCATCTACCTTAAGACTTGAAGAGAGCAAACTAAAATTAAGTTCAATGTGTTCTAGCCAAGAAAACCTACAGAGAGTCATGCTTACAGTGAAAGCAAAGCTGGAAGCTTAGCTTTTTCACAAATTTCAGATATCAATAAAGCTAAAACTCTAAGGAAGGGAAGAGGGATTTCTAAATAGGTTGTTGAATTTGTTTAAAACCAAGTTAGAAATAGTCACTCAGTCACTTCTGATCTATGTGACAGGTATCAGCTAGTTTCATGCATGCCTATCTGAGAATGAACCACAAATTATTTCTGGGATGCTTTACAGTCTACTGCAAGCACACAGGATCAGTCTTTGATGACTTCTTTTAGTTTGAGAGCCCACATGAAAGCATTCATAAAAAGAACGTATCTTCTCCCTCATGTCTGACTTATGTGGATATAAAACATAAAGGGAGAGGGAATTGTCTTAAATTGTAAGGAGATCTCTGCTGTGACTGACACAGCAGAATCATTACAGCACAGGAATCATTTCAGATATGGCAACTCAGGTTGCTTCTATGAATGTGCAAGTGCTCTTCCTCAAAGCAAAACTGAAGTCAGTGGGATGCCCCACATGGTCTGGCTTCCATCTGGGCTCCAATATATTTCAGCATTTAAAATGAATCTTTCTATAGTGTTGATGCAGAGGTTCTAGACCTGGAGCTGAAGCTCTTCAAAGCTCTACTCTCTAAAGCCATGTGCCTTACTGCTTTGTAGTTCAAGAACTAACGAAAGCATGCACACATTAATCTGTCAGAAGCATCCCCAACAGCTCAGAGGCAATCTCAGCATGGAGGATTTTGTTCTCTGTGGACTGTCATTTATACCTTCCAAACAAGTACCCAAAATCCTCGGGTCTATTTTATAGCAAGAACTGATTCACTTCATTTCTCATTTTTTGCTGCTATTTTTATACTAGCACCTCCCTTTTAAAAAAAAAAAAAAAAAAAAGTTAAAAATAAGTCAACTCCTAATTCCATATAATTCCATAAAACTGCAGGGATGACATTTACATAGTCTGGTTTAAACTGTAAAAAGCCAAAGGCATCAAACAATTCTCCTGGTCAACCTACAGTGTGAAAAATTCAGCACACACACTGCAGTTATTTTAAACACTGCATGTGGGCACAAGCAATAACCAGCTGTTAAAGTACTGATGCTCCTACACAACATTTCAAAGTACATTTTCTCCTGTATTGCTAGTAGTTATTTTTGGCACATGGTCTTATTTTGTAAACCTGTTCTCCTCTGCTACCTCCACTATTATCTTGACCTAGCATTTTTTCTTCTGACCTAAAAATCCACTTTGAACACAGTCAGAACCAAAACCCAGTAAACCCAGTATATTTCTGAGAATCAAAAAGGCACACTATGACTGTAGCTATAGCTGTGCAAATCCAGGGTAATTTGATGTGGAGCTCCTTTGGATTTGCCCCATATAGGAGATAAGAATTTGATTATGTCTGCGCCAAAGAACCGTCCACACTGAGAGTAAGTACATATGCCTCTTTGTTGTTTTTTTCTATATTCTGAGAGGAGAGAAGCATTAAAAATCTATTCCAAAACCCAATAAAGTTAATCAGAATATTCCCCTAGTAAATCCATGCCCAAAACTGTGAGTATGTGAGGACTCAGATACACGTTTGTTTTCTGAGGTTGAGCAAGGCATCAGAAGGTATTGTAAAAATGCCGGCTCTATTAGCATAAAGTGTCCTTGAACGCAAAATAAAGAGTTGAAACCCCTTGCCATATGATGCACAATTGCCCAGCCACAACTGACACCTGCTCCATTGATGTAAGAGGTACAGCAAGTTGATTTTTTTAGATGTTTAAGGAATATCATTACATCTAGCCCATCTAGAACAAGGGGGGGACACGATTTCCTTTCTAGAGCCTGCACCTGTCAAAAGGATCACACTCTCTTACAAACCTGGCATGTTCATACCCAGTGAAGTAATTTCAAAATACACTTTAATACAAGTCAGACATATTAGGTTTTATGTACGAAACTTTATGAAATAAAAAGTACGTTAATTGAGAACAAGCAGACTCACTAAGAGGAAGAGTGTAAATAAAATAAGTTGCAATTAACAATTTGCATTTAAAAGAACAACGGGTAACACTTGGTAAAAGATCTGTTTGCAACATAATCATGATCAGTTTCACTCAGTAAAAAAACAGCCCTTGAAACAATTTCATTACTAACAAGATTCTTAAAAGAGAAATCAATTTTATAAAATGTGCTTTGCAAGATTTAAATAGAAAAACAGATCAGGCTATTTGCCTCCATGTACAGTTTGATCAGATAGCATGTAATAGAGGTGACAAAGCCCTTTGAAGTTTCCTCTGAGACTTGAATTTCAGCTAATTTTCTTATGCAAATAAGGGCTAACTAGTTACTTTTTAAATTCCAGCTCTTTTGACTACAAAACCTCTAAACAGATTATTCGTAACTCTTGTGTTTAAGAAGTTTTGATTGTATTTTCATCTCATTGCACAGACAGCTATGCATAAGCCTCTCATTAAGGATAAACTGCCTCTCACTGAAATGAGAATACAGCCCTAAGGGTTTCTGATTTAAATTCATGTTTGGTTACTCATCCAAATTATTTTATATTTCCATAGTATGTTAACATAGACTCTATAACTTCATGGTAAAGAAAGATATACTACTCAGAATCTGCACTAGAATAGGAAAACATGAGACTAAACTGGGTTAGCGCATTTCTTAAAAGGTGGTGGGTTGGAAGATGCATCTGGCAAGACAGTTTTACTATGTGTCAGGGCTTCTGTCAGTGCTCGAGGATTGTTTGCTATTTTTCATGCCTTTGCTGTTATTTTGGACACAGCTTAAGGTAAATTTCTCCAGACATAAGATGGGATTCAAAAAGTTCCATTTGACATAATAAATGGAATATCTGATAAAAGCCCAGGCTAAAGGGAGACAGAAACAGTACAGAAATCTCAGGTTCAGATCTTCTTAATCCAAAACTTGACTGTGTTTTACTGCAGGGTCTAACATACCCTTGAAATACCTTGTATCTGGATCCTGATCTTCATGTTGATTTTTTAATTTTATTTGAAGTATCTGTGTAACCAATTTGTCAGTTTATGTTACATTTCCCCTTTACCCACAAAGGAAGGATACTCATCTATCAGCCTTCAGATACAGACTCTAAATTCTTCAGATTAAAGTTAAGATTCCTACATTTTCCTTTGCTTGTTCTCAACTCAATTAGAAACCAATTAACTGGCCAACAAACCAAAATATGCTTGAAACCAAAACCTAATACGATTTTTTGTCCTCTAAATTTAATAAATAAAACTTACATGACACTAACATGCATGAGAGGTGAAAAAGAGCAAACTTTTTTGTTGTTGTTGCAACTCTACTCACTTCTGAAGCTAAAAAGAAGAGTGAAAATAAGTATTTTTATTATTTGACTTGGCTTTTTTGTTTCTTCCCCTTAGTTCTACAATTCATTATATTGCTACAGTAAGCATTAGGGAGAACG
Source organism: Aegotheles bennettii (assembly GCA_013398125.1). Taxonomy (NCBI): domain Eukaryota; kingdom Metazoa; phylum Chordata; class Aves; order Caprimulgiformes; family Aegothelidae; genus Aegotheles; species Aegotheles bennettii. The sequence continues at coordinate 56,353 of VZRW01012687.1, read as the reverse complement.
AGAACTTAGCAGAACAACTTTTATAAACATTGCCGAGCAACCTACTTCTTTAAAACTTCTTCAGAATAACAATTGTTTTTTTTTAAAAAAAACACCTTTAAAATTTTCTTATGTTATGATTAACACATCCTGGTTTGAAAAACAATCAAATAAATAAATCTGTGAAATCACCAGCCGGAATCATTTGACCTTTGATTTAAAACAAACATGCAAAGAATTAATTAGACCCAGTGCATCTACAAACTATCATAAACTCTTTTGGCTATGAAGGTATCAGATCTACTGGTTGAACAGGTCCATATTAATTTGGGATGTGACATTGTGCTGAGCACCTCATCGCAGATCCTGAAAATTCTCAGTTCTCACTGACACCAGTGGGAAATAAAAGTGCTCAGTCTATAGGACAGGCCTCCCAAAAACATGATACTTCACACTGATAACAGAACAGGCGCTTTTCAAAGATGATCTGAACCAGTAATTGTCTTTACAATTTGTCATATATTTTGGTTTAGAAAACTTACACAATCAATATAATAGTAGAATTTCACAAAGGAAACATAATCCTTCAGCTAAATCACTTCATAGAATCATAGAATCATAGAATCATAGAATCATAGAATCATAGAACAAGCCCGAGTTGGAAGGGACTCTCCAGGATCATCCTTCAGTCCAGCTCCTGTCCATGTGCAGGACACCCCAGGAGTCACACCATGTGCCCGAAAGCATTGTCCAAACACTTCCTGAACTCAGGCAGGCTTGGTGCTGTGACGACTTCCCTGCAGAGCCTGTTCCAGTGCTCTATCACCCTCTGGGTAAAAACCCTTTTCCTGATATCTAACCTAAACCTCCCCTGATTCAGCTTCCTGCTGGTACCCCGAGTCCTGTCATTGGTCACAGGACTGAAGAGATCGGTACCTGCCCCTTCTCTTCCCCTCATGAGGAAGTCATAGACTGCAATGATTCAGCCTAGAGAAGAGGAGGCTGAGGGGTGACCTCATTGCAGTGAGACTGTACTCATTGCAGGACAATCACGTCCCTTGACTGGCTGGCCACGCTGTGCTTGACGCACCCCAGGATACGGTTGGCCTTCCTGGCTGCCAGGGCACAGTGCTGGCTCATACTCAGCTTGCTATCAACCAGGACGCCCAGGTCCCTCTCAGCCGTGCTGCTTTCCAGCCACTTGTTCCCCAGACTGTACGTACAACCAGGGTTGCCCCATCCCAGGTGCAGAATCTGGCACTTGCCCTTGTTGAACTTCATGTGATTGGTGATTGTCCATCTCTCTAGCTTGTCAGCTTCTCACTTTAAATTCTAGATGCTCCAGGAATTACTAAGATATCATTCATACACATAAAACCCAAACTAACTGGGAGAAAATATTACTTAGAGGATAATATTCAGATACCAATCTGGTTTAGAAATCATTATATTCTGTAAGATTAACATTTTTATTTACAACTCCGTAAAAATATAATGCATATTTATAAAGCAGGAGAATAGAATTTATAGTATATTGAAATGCTTTAAATTATAGTAATTTGGACAATTCAGATTTAATCAAACTGATAATAATCAATGGGAGCCTCTGTTGCTGTGCAACTGTCTCTTAAATTGTTACAAAAACTTTAATGAAATACAGAACATTCAAAACTAAAGCTTTGTATACCAGCAACCCTTTACTGCTCATATCACATTGCATTTCACAATCAGTACAAAATAGAAACACCAAAGTAATAGTGGCTTCACTTGACAACATTTTTCTTACTCCTAAGAGACACTGAAATCAGTTTTTTAAAGTCACATAAGGGATCTGGATATCTAGCTTCTATTATTTTTAATGGGCAACACAGAAAAATCTCAGTCAAAGCATTTAATGTCTAAGATTACAAATTACTCAACTCACCAGGCCACACTCTTTCCCTATATATTTCAATATATTTTGCATACAAAATGATTGCAATCCTTACAAAGTTTTACTTAGCATTACAGTGCATGCTTTCAGGATATGCAGAGTATATCATATATCAAACATGCACACTCAGACAGGAACTGGATTCTGGAACAGCATGAGTTAAAAACACTTATCTACTCTTCAGAAACATTCAGCAGGCGGGACAAGAAGATGAGAAACACTTTTGCATCACATCAGCAGCAGCGATGTGCACTGGACTAACATGAATCAGAGGATGCATCACACATCAAAACCTTTTAGAGTTCATATTCTGTCAGGACAGTTATTTCGCTGCACTGGTTTACAGTCTCACAACTGCATAAAGATGCTCCTTTCCAACAGAAATTTTTCTGCCTTTGGTCTCAGCTCAGAGATATTATTTTTACCCTTTTCTAATCTGATTCCCTCCAGCTGCTTTTAAACAGAAAACTATTTTAAGCAGAAAATTAAAACATACAATGCAAAATATCCCCCAAGTTTAACAAGCTGGCTTCTTATATTGCATATTATCCAAGAGGCTTATTCTAACTGACTACTTCTGTTCACTGAGGTGTTAAAAATAAGCAAATAAGAACCCTGAGGCAGAAAGGGAGCTCACAGCGGTAGTATCAGAGGGTCAGTGTCTTTGCTTCATCAATGGGCAATAATAACTTCTGTTAAAATGGAAGGCTACAGTACAGACTACCACATTTACAGGTAATTATAAGAAAGTCAAACAATTAAGCACCTCATTGGTACTGTTTAAAAGTTAGAGTGGTAAATAAAAGAGATGTGAAAATGAGAAGAGAAAGTACAAGCATTATTTTAACTGCACAAGCAAAGTTTACCCTGAAATTCCAGGGTGTGGGAGAAATGTTCAGTAGGGCATAAAAACCTCAAGAAAAAGAAGTTCAACATATTTTTTATACTCAAGTCCACAGCATATAAGCAAGATCTATAAATTTGCTGCCTGTGGATGAAGAAAAGTATCTATAAATCACACTGTAAGCTTGCTGAGCACATGATGTGCCAGCCAGATTCTTCTGGAACAAGCAGAAGACATTAAAATATAAACCCCTGCATGCTACTCTAACGTAAGAAAGCTAAGAACTTATATCTTCAAAATAAACTGAAAATGTTATGATTCCATAGGAAGATTAATGTAGTTACATAATCTGATGTAATTAATATACTCAGGATTGTTTCTAAAAAGTCCTAGAGGTATTGTAAATTTAGATCTGTCTAACCTCTAAACTGCATAGCATAGAAGCGACTGAAGGTTTACATCCTATGTTAATAGGATACTTGCACACTTTATGTGTTTATATACAGATAAAATCCCTGTCTGAATGCATACACAAAACAAAAGGAACTCTGGATATAAACTTTTTAAGTCAGAGATTGATAATAGCTGTCAATACTGGCAAGGTGTCCAAACCCTGGACCACCAAATATGTTAGAATCATAGAATCATTTTGTATGGAAAAGACCTTTAAAATCATCAAGTCCAACTGTTAACCTAGCACTAAGTCCACCTGAAGAAATACATGAAAGAAGTGAATGTTTCTAGGTGGATAGATAATGGTAGAGCGGTAGATGTGGTCTATCTCGATTTCAGTAAGGCATTTGACACTGTCTCCCACAGCATCCTCGTAGATAAGCTAATAAAGTATGGGTTTGGTGATCAGGTAGTGGGGTGGATCAAGAACTGGTTAAAGGGAAGAAGTCAGAGAGTTGTGGTCAATGGGGCAGAGTCTGGTTGGAGGTCAGTAACTAGTGGAGTCCCTCAGGGGTCGGTACTGGGACCNGCAATCTATCCCTCCAGGAAACCTCTAAAGATTATAAGCTATCAGAGGCAATCCAGCTGTGTCTAAGAACATGAAATTTGGCTAAATAATTAGAAATCTTAGATTTTCATGTGAGGTTGCTTAAGGACTCTGGTTGACCAGAGAACACTTTCAGAAATGGGGTACAAACTAGAAGAATTAACCTGCAGTTTGTGGTTATTCACAATTCTATGCCTGTTCAGTGTTTCATGAAAAGGACTGAGGAATTACAGAATATATCTCAGAAAAAAAAGGAATGATGTAATGGAAACTGTGCTTTTGGTGTAATGTTACCCACTGCACTGAAATATTTCTGACAGTTGTTTTTATCCAGCTTATCATTTATTACGTACTGAACCAGAGCATAAATTTTGAGCTGCATTTTTATATATAAAAGATATATACATATAGTTGTCTCTAACAGACTTCTAGTACATGTTAATAAACACTCAGATGCTTTATAGGGTCTTTTTTAATGATCAGCCGGCAGGATTCAACAGCAGTTGTATGACAGGTCAACATTCAACATCAACATCAACATTCAACATTCAACATTCCAGAGCACTGGAACAGGCTGCCCAGAGAGGTTGTGGAGTCTCCTTCACTGGAGATATTCAAAACCCGCCTGGATGCGTTCCTGTGTGATGTACTCTAGATGACCCTGCTCTGGCAGGGGGGGTGGACTAGATGATCTTTCGAGGTCCCTTCCAACCCCTTAGATTCTGTGATTCTGTGATTCTGTGATTCAGCCCCCTGGGGACTCCTACTGGTTTCTCAGAACCAATCTTTGCGTTTAACACCACTCCTAAGGTCAGCCCCACAGACAACACACAACATGACTCTCTCCACTGTAGCCAGACATGGAGCTCTGTATCGGATGAAAATGACTAAATATTTCTTACTTTTCTTTGATGTCAAAAAGTCAATTATTAAGAGTAGGAACAAGACAGCATAAATATTACTAACACATATATATGATATGAATCCAAAATACTGCTGCCCCCCAATCATATACTTCATTGGAATATGTTTTGAATCTCAGCGGCATATATGGTTTAGTTTGATGTATTTCATGTATCAGCTTTAACAGTATGTTCTCCACAGCTTCATGAGTTTGCATGAAGCTAATGGCTCCCAAGGGAACTGCCATTTTATCTGTATTTTTCATTAAGTGGCTGAAACATATTGTCATGAAGGAGATCGATAGTTTATGCTCTAAATGTTTGAAAAACATAAAGAGAACTAAAAAGAGGATTGCTTCTTACATATATGTTTGCCAGTCTTTATTTCATTGAATTCAACTACCTCAAACACTTCTCTTTTAAAAGTCTGTTTGGGTCAGTGGACTGGACTACATTCCATACAGAAGTGGATTACATCCCATAATACATATCCATCTAGTCAACAGGGAAATGTTGCTGACAATGCAATTGCTGGTGATTTGAAGGACAACAAAGCAACTTTTCCCATCAGGATCAACATAATAGAGGCAAGACGTGTACAGGCTTTAGGCAAAACACAGAGTTTAAATGCATAAGGAAGCTTATGTGGCACAGAGGATGGAGAGGTAAGAGGCAAAGCACATCAGGATTGTCAAATGAAGGAAATGCTGTAACTTTTCAGAATGCATCACCATGATAACAGAGCTCAGCTCCTCCTTTTAAAAGACTGAATGTCTGATAACCATTACCTACTTTTCCATCCTTTAGCCGTAGAGTGAAAAGCAGCACCTTGATTCCAATGAAGCAAGTGGTGACGATGATAAAAATGAAACTCTTCAAAAGCAGGGAGCAAGAAAGCTCACAATAACAGATTTACATCAGGTGTTCAATTTCACAGAGGAAGCAACCAAGATTTTTCAGGTGACTGATCTGAAAAGACAGCTGCCAGAAAGCCAGTATCTTAAATTGTGCATGCTTCTTAAACCCCTGCACACACCACCTTTAAGAAAACGTGAAAAATTGCTTTTTAGGAAAAAAAAACAAACAGCAGTATTGCATTTTTGTGATAACCTACTTCTGGATTATACCCCAGGGTATGGGACTGTGTTGGTCAGCTCTAGGTGCATGATTGAACTAAGGTACTCATGCTAGTATCCCCCCAAGAAGAGAAGCATTATTTATCTGTATGTATGGCTCAAAAAGTCTATCTGTAACTAGAGGTGCAATGATACAATGCCACACTGCAGCTCCTGAGCAGAAAAGATTCTCTAAGGATGGAATATAACCTGGAGAGGTTTTAAGCTCTTGCTTTTAAAGTAATCTTTTTCGGTTTGTTTTCCTGAAAGAAAACTATTTCCCAGATCTGGAAAACTGTCTTAGAGATTATGATGGGCCACAGAATATATACATGAATTGTTCTCTATGACGTAAATGTTAAAGAACTCATAGGCAGAACTAACTGTTGCTTCTGGGTATTTTTAGTGCATATTTAGTGCAATTTGAAATAACCTTAAAGAACAATTCATAACAGAAAATCTGTGAAGAAAATCTTCAGATCTGAACATGCCTTTTTCCTAGACGTTTTCCTGAGTCAGAAATCTTGAGGGTATATTGCAAAAAGCATCACTATAAACTTCACCTGTTCTTCTATGTTACCACAGGTATTCACCATTGCCAACTATAGAAGCCAGAATACAGGGACTAAGTGAAACTTACTCATATATTGCACTACAATGTTAAATTAAAATTGAATTACAATAAAGCAAACAAAACATAGCAAGGAATGTTCATAATGAAAAACATTTTGATAGACAAGCACTGTAGTCTGGAACGGGACTAAATTCAGACTACAGAGAGGCAGCTCTTTAATGAACACAGAAATATTTGTTAAAGCTTCATGTAGGTAGATTCAAAGACTATTAGAGGTAAATCCCATGGCATTAATCCAACCAAAACTCAAAGTGAAGAAATGAGTATTATCCCTAAGGACTGCAACATTTGGCCCTTGGAAATAGAAAACGTTCAGTAATAAACAGTTTGAATTAAGTAAATTCAATAGTAAGTTAATCTACACAAATACCAAAGAGAAAAATACTCTTTTGATTAACTAATTAATGTCAGTATGCTTCTAAAAGTCTACTATATTTATACATTTGCTTATAAATTATACATTTATTGTATGAATATCATAGTTTAGTACTTCGAAACCCAGATTAAGCTTATAATAGCTACTAGGCACAACCGAGTTAAACTGTTGGTGTTTCACTGAAGATTCTGTACTCCGGGATAAAATGGTGCAGAGAATATTTTGGAGTTGGAGAATTTAGAGATGTAATAGAATTCAGGCTTTAAAAATGGATGTTATCATGACAAACATTACATATGGATTTCAAACAACATACCTCTGGACACCTAACTAAATCGGCTTAAATTAGTTTAAATTTGGTTTAAATTAGTTTAAATTAGTCTCCTGTGTATGCTTTAAAATGAGATGGTTTCTCACATCAGTCCCTAAAATAAATTTCACTGAAAAACAAAAGGAAAACTACTGAAATTGAAGTAGCCAAAAATTTACCACATATTTAATCCTAAAATTGAGGGTAGAACATATACAAATCCTGTGTGCTTTTATTGCCAAAGTATGGTTACCTACAGATAACAACCGTGAGAAATTTCAGAAGCTTGGTTCACATAAGCATTGAAAGTCTACGTGCTTCTCCAGTACAGATCAGATTTCTCTGTTCCACTGATCTTTCTGTCATTCTTCCTTCCCTCAGTTCATTGCGCTTCCTCTACAGCTTTATCTTCCTTCATTTCTGCCTCCATTACAACAACTCAAGCATGTTAATCTTTCATAATATACTTCATCACGGACATCTGGAAGATCAATTTTCTTAAGTTATTCACAACGGTACGTGAGCGTATTCTGAAAAACTGCAAAAGGGCAATTCAGAAAGTAAAGAAAAACTGGGGAAACCACATGACATTTCTGAAAAAGCTCTGTTATANAAAAAAAAAAAAGGAAATTAATTCCACTCTTAAAGATGCTCTTGAGACTGAGCACTAACTCTACAAAATCATTAATATCTGCTGTATGAATGTATTATAGAAAGCCTTTGTTATTAGATTGGAAGAGGCCTCCAGGTTCACAAAGATTTCTCCCTCATTATCACACATAATCACAACATATTAAGTCCTTAGATAAACTGCAAATTTCATCTGAAAACACCATTCTTGGAACGTTGCTCTAAAACCTCCTGTTACTGGAAGCAATAAACTTTTCCCTAGTTTCCAGCCCATAAGTATCCATGGCTGGGTCATCCGTGTGTATACACTATCCTTTGATTCAAATAGGTGCTCCCTCCCCAGTGTTCAGTTCAGCTCCTCACACAAATATAGAGAGCCATTTTGTCACCTTCCCAGCCTTAAAAACAGCTTGACTTCTTCAACCATACAAAATTGTTTCCCTCTCTCAACCTTTTTGTGGCCCTTCTCCAAATGCGAACCTTCTTTCTCCAATGGGTGATCAGAGTTTTACACAGTATTTCAGATAAGATCTAACCACTAATGTTTTGTAATAAAATTCATGCTTTTCCCCCTTCTATGTCAAACAAAGCATTCCTACCATGTAGGTAAACCTGAGCTTCGCAGCCATGAGGAGCTGGCAGGGGTCATAGAGACTCCACCCATGCAAGTGGTGAGAGTAAAAGGGATTTTTAGTTTTCAGGGGAGCGAAGATGATGAACAAGACTACAGGAAAGCTGTAGGTTTCAGCAATCTCGGGGGGGAAGTATTATCAGTGGGAATGTAGGGATTTCCTTGGGAAGAAGGAATAACAGCACATAGAACATCCCCTTCTGGGCTGCTGCTCTGAGAACAGGCAGCCCTGGGACAGGTAACTCGGATGCATTCAGGGCAAGGAGAGCTACGGTACAGGCCAGAGGAGGCACAGCAGCACCCACCACCACTGCATGCTGTCTTCTCAATCAAACACTATACTTGGCCTACATCTAAGGAAATCTCCCTCCTTGCATGTTCTGTGTTGGCCTTTTCTACATTCAAACCATGATTATGAGTCCTCACAGTCATTATGTAGTCAGCTAGTTATCCATATTTCTCAAACAATAAATTCCCAACTGTAAACAGAAATTATCTCAATTGGTCCTCAAGCAGTTGCATGCTTGGACACTGGTCTCTTGCACTTTGTAAAGCTAAGCTTCTTCCCATTTCTGTAAATCCAGTCCTCTGAACTGCAGACATTGCCAAAACATTGGCTCATCCCTTAGCATATTCCTACACTTTATGCCAGGGTCAACAATGAAATACTAGAACACAACAGATCTGAAGACTTATCTTTGAGGAATGCAAATTTCCCCCTAGCCAATACTTTCACCATAGTCAGTAGTCTCCTCTTTGCTCAATACCTTGTCCATCTCACAGTTCCTCACTATTCATGTTTCCATTAATAAATTCTGATCTGGCACCATAATAAGTGCTTTATTCAAGTTCATATTAATTGTACCTGCCACATTTTCTTGCATTAAACAATATTTACTGATTATTTTTTTTAAAGGTAGAGTTTGACAACATCTGCATCTGTCAAGTCCATATAAAATTCTCTGCAACTTTTTATTTATCTCCACAATTCTAATTGTTATCTCCAGCAATTCTGTCCAGAAACTTCCCTATGTGCTTTTCCCAGTTCTTCTAAATTTTCTATTTTGAATTTGAAGACCTGAAACATATTACTAATACACTTTCATTTGTGCTTCTATTTAAGTCAAAATGAATCAGCTGGTGAACACTCAATTCAAGGTGGTTCTTACAACATTTTTTAAAAATAAAATTAATTTCTCTAGTAATCAAAACTTGCCAACTATAGAGCAAAGCAAAGGCTGTCACACGGATAACAGTATTTGTTCCCCAATCTCCACCTCTGAATTTCTGTGAGTGAGTGTTATCTTTGCTCACAACACTAGAGGAATCTCTTAGCACACTGAATCCTGTCTCTGGAGTATCCAGGTAGGTCTCTTTTCACCAGCCAATGCAAAATCTCTTATCTTCTTTCCCTGAAGCATTTTGATCTAACGGCATCTTTTTACCTATGCTACTCCTTGTTGCAAGTCTATGGCATGATTAATTAATCATTTTCTCTTTAAGGAGCTGTCAGTAGGTTTAATGAAGATAATGCGTATTATTGCCATGGGCAAAGAGACAATTTAGCTATATAAAAGACTATAGAAGTAATACCTAGCAGAATTTGTGTTATTAGCAGGTGCTATGGCTTAGACAATTAAAAGCAGTTATTGACATGATGAACTCTATAATAATAAAAAAAAAATGGAAAGCCACTCAGGTATCCCACACAATGTTTTTTCTGCCTTAAATGAAGCAGACACACATGACCTGTCAACTTCATTTATCCATGTTCTAGTTGTTTCTTCAATAATGGTATCAATTTGGTACCTTCAAAATAAACATGGATCCAAGGCTCTGAAGTAGTTTTATATGGTGTAGCAATGTATTCATTAACTATTAATATTTTAAGGGCACAAGAACAAAGTTCTAATTATTACTGACCCATATAATACATGTAAAAAACAGATCTTAATTGGAATTAACCACAGGAACAAAGAGACTAGATACTTTATAACTTGGCATATAATTAGTTCTTCCTCCATGAAAGAAATGATTGCTAAAGCAGCTTTTCAAGGCTGCACTGTTTCCCTTATAAAGAATGCAATTTAAGAATATCTACTGCTACTTGTCAAAGCACTCTATGAAAATATTCAGAAGAGATAGGGAATATACTATCATAGACCTGTAAAACAAGCAAGCAAACAAACAAACAAACCTCAAAACCCAAACACAAAACCTATATGTTCCTCCTCAAAGACATAACTTAAAAATATTAATCAATTTATGTTTTAAGTTATATAGAAAAGAAAAATTAACTAAAAGAGGTTGAGCAATAAAGCCAAGCAGGAAAAGGTAATTGGGAAATAAAAGTTAGGACTGTCTATTACAGTAGGATATGCTTTAGACACAGTTTCTTTGGATTTTTCTTTTCTTCTAAGACACATCGGTATGCAGAGATCTCAAAGCAAAAATTTCACTGTGGCTATGAAAATTTTATTTTTCTTACTTTCCCTCCCTTTCCTTACCTATACTTGCAATTAGGTGGTTACTAAACCAGTTATTTATTTCTTAAAAACCCTTGTAGATCTGCATGGTCAGACCCTCCAGTGAAGTTACTATGGTCAATCACAAACTAGTTAATATATCTGGAGTAAAAAACATTATAACATGAAATATGGCAGCCTTGGCAGTGCTGGGTTTACAGTCGGACTTGATGATCTTAAGGGTCTTTTCCAACCTAAATGATTCTATGATTCTGTATTACACTTTAAATAAAACTAGGATACTGTTACAGCTATTTCCCTCTTCAAAAGAAGTATCTCCTGATATAAAAACAACCCCCCCGAAAAACCTTTATGACGCTATTGCCAAGTACCTGTCTCTGCCAACTGTAGCCACCAGGTATTGATGTGCTATAAAATGTTAAGCCATTTGCTCCATTTTAAGAGATATTATTTTCCATTTACAGTAATAACTAAGAATATTACCAAGAAAGTAATATTGTAGCATAAGCCTGGTTTGGGAATTCACATGCCAATTCACTTCTATTTTTTTTAGATCTCCTCAGAGGTCAACAATATTGAGAACAGGAACAATGTTAACTAATGGGATCAGACGTGCACATAATTTCATCTTGTTTAGCTTCTCAGAAGACAATAATAGGTTTCCCTGAACCTACACTACATCCAATCTGATCACACATATACATTCAAGTCCACATTCCTGGGTGGTTCACTAAGATTTCAGGAGCCCATTGACAAACTCCATGTAAAATGTACCAGCTGGCCACAGGAGCCTTTCAATAGCTTTAACATGGCAGTAATAGATTGAAATAGCTGTCCCCAAACTCAGAATCTGTGAGAAATTTACAGTTCCCAGAGAATCAGACCTGGCATACGCTTTATGAAAATTTTTGTTTGTACAGCCCTGACGCAGAGCCAGATTTGCAGAATATGAATTTATGTTTACTGAGCAACATGGTTTGCTTTTGCTTCAAGTAAATATTGCAATAGAATATTCTTTTGTCAACATAAACTTCTCAGGTCAATACATTTTGACGCATGTCTCTCTTAATGTATGAAGTCATAATATTTATTANCATGAGGTAGGAAGCCAAACTTCTCCAACCTTTTAATAATGTGGTCTGTACAAGACTACTGCAGGCTATTGATATATATATATATATATATATATATACAGAATTTATCAAGAAAATGTGTCCCCTAAGAAGATACCACCTAATATTCATTAAGCAACAGAGATGTAATAGCATTAAATACAAAAGAATCTTAGTTGAACTTAGTTAATCTTTGGGAACCCTAATCAGAAATTCTGGGGAGTTTTGTGTAATAGGAGACTGGCTCCTACTGAAGTGATATGGGGAAGTTGTTCTTACACCTCAAAGTCCTACTCCACAAGGAGGTCACTGATTACCAAGTATTACACTAATCTAAGAACTCCACAACTTTCTTTCTCTCTCTTACCTGCAGGACACCTGAGTAGCAGAGAGGAAGACAATATTCAGATGATTGTCTTGGTAGCCTCTATGGAGAGCCCATGACAACCCTGAAAAGTGTCATTTACATATTTGAAAACATCTGTAGAGTGTATTCTATAGTGGCCAGCGAGGTTTTTAGAAAGATAAAATATATTCTAAACACTAGCCTAAATAAGCCAAGAAGATAAGGTTCAGGGAGTGAAGTCTTGACAGTCGAACAACTTCATTGTGTACATTGATTATCAAATATATGATTATGCAAAACACCATTCTGTCTTTTGTCCAAGTATATAAATGCATACCTATCACATCATTTGGTGGATTGTGGGTTTTTTACCAAATTATAGCTTCACAGGGTTAATAAAGGGCAAGGGGAATAATGGTTTTCTACAAGAAAGCACCATTATCAATTAGTCTTCAGAGGTGGTACTGCAATGACAAGAATATTAACTAAAAATAGATAAAATTTATGGAACTGCAAAGTATCAAAGAAAGCAGAATTTGGCCCTCTTTGTTGCCTCCTCCCACTTACAAAATGGAGATGGACTTACTAGCTATGTTATCCCTGAGCACCACCACCAAAATATATGGAGCTGCCTGAAAACTCAATTTAGATTTATGATCCAACATAATCCCAAAATACCCAGGCACAGGTCTGCAGATACTGAGACAGCGTGTGTCTATCTGTATGCAGATTTTGTAACTTTTATTTATGTACACATGCACAGATTTGCAACATAAACTGAAGTTACAAAATTTGCATACTTCATTTAGTTCATTATAAAATCAGCTACTCTAATAAGGATTTAATTTAGAGGGTCACTAAAATCAGATAAAATACACTGAGTTACTTGTTGCATGTAGATTTTGAGTCACATACTAATGTGCTTATATTGAAATCATTACCTATCAGTAGATCAGTATGCAGTCTGAGCCCAGCTCTCCTTTCCCAAATGAGCAGTGTATCTGAGATTAGTTCCCATTCCAACATTTCATCCACTAATTCACAAGATAAACTGAGCTCCTCTTGCTAACTCTGAGGAGAAAACCTTTCAGGACTATGTATAAGGAGTGTAAGAAATACACATCACACTCAGAGCGAAAGAAAGGAGGGAACTAATAAACTTGGGGCTACTAAATACAATGCTCCAAATGCAGCATCCTCTGGTGACAGTGGCCTGCAATGAAAGCGATATTCTGGTGTGCTTTAATCTAGGTCACAGCCAACAACACAAATCTATGTTACCACATCTAAAATGTCATCAGATGCAAAATCACACCACAAAAATTATTTCCAGCAATCAAGTGATTTACATAAGAAACAGTAGTCACATGTTTGATAACACATTTGTAGAAAAAAAAATAGTGTTTTGTTGGTGTGATTCTGCACGCAGTAGATACAAATGCCAAGCCATTATTCTTTTTGAAGCATTCCTTTACAAAGGTCTACAGGAATAAATGCAAAATATAATCACTTCAAATGACAGACAAGTTGGGATCCATTGATTTTGAGCAAATCTTTGAAGTTTCATATAGAATCATAGAATTCTTTAGGCTGGAAGGGACCTTAAAGATCATCTAGCTCCAACCCTCCTGCCATGGGCAGGGACACCTCCCACCAGACCAGGTTGCTCCAAGCCCCATCCAACCTGGCCTTCAACACTTCCAGGGAGGGGTCAGCCACAGCTTCTCTGGGCAACCTGTGCCAGTGTCTCACTACCCTCACAGGAAAGAATTTCTTCCTAATATCCAATCTAAATCTCCCCTCTTTCAGTTTGAAATCATTCCCCCTTGTCCTATCACTCCATGCCCTTGTAACAAGTCCCTCTCCAGCTTTTCTGTAGGTCCCTTCAGGTACTGGAAGGCTGCTCTAAGGTCTCCTTGGAGCCTTCTCTTCTCCAGGCTGAACAACCCCAACTTCCTCAGCCTGTCTTCATAGGAGAGGTGCTCCAGCCCTCTGATCACCCCTGTGGCCCTCCTCTGGACTCACTCCAACAGTTCCATGTCCTTCTTGTGTTAGGGACTCCAGAACAGGACACAATTCTTCCAATATACCAATTTTTCCTCAAGCCTCATCGTTTTCCTACTAGTTTCAAATGCATTTTCCCCATCTTACCATTGGTCTAAAAAGGATCTGAAAATAGGTCATAATTTCCATGCAGTTGTTTAACATGCAGGAATTTTTACCCAATATTTTTGTAGACGTCTCCTGTAACTATATGAGAGACACAGGAGTATTAAATATTCAAAGTTTATTTTAATATAAAATGATCACTGTTAACTTACTTATGGTACTTAATAATATTGTGATTATGAAAGAACAATAGTTTCAATGTCACAAAGGAATGACCAAAATGATCGCAGAGGTACTTGATTTGGGTCTGTTTGAAACGCTTATTAGAGTCTGTCAAATTGCATTAGTTTTGTATTAATTCCTGAAGCATAAAATCCTTGTATTCTCAGCAAGAGTGTAGTTTAATCCTCTATAAAATCAATTCATAGTCAAATAATACTGTTAAAATACAAGCTTATTAATGCAACATTTTTAACATCAAGGAAAACAAAGGTGACTGATTTCCCTCTATTGTAATGGTGAACTAGTGTCATACCCACAGTTAATAAAAACAGACAAATCAAGAGGCAACCTCTGAGCTCTGTAGAAAGCAAGAAGCTGCAGTAAGACACTTCCACAAATGACACATTACAAAGTTGCAATGAACTGGTCAGGAACTGGTTCTTCTTCTGAAGATCTGTTTCAATTGTATCAGGTGCATTTAATAGGTTGTCTGCCACAGGAGCAAAATACCTGTATCCTCTCCTGTGCCACAGAAAACAGAAATGCAAGTAAAGCCTAAACAAAAAGACCTAATTTAATCTTCTCTCTGCGGGACAGCAATATGTCCTGAATTGTCAGCTGAGCAGGAGCATTCTTTCTGAAGCTATTTCATCTAAGATGCGGTACTAATGCAGAATAAACATATGTATTAAATATATCCATAAGCACAAATAGTTTCCCCCATGCAACATACAAGCTTCCAGGGCTATATTCAACTGACAACATGGGAAATATTATCTTACAGATAGCAACAGTATTATCTCAGACACTAAAATACAAAGACTGTTTGGTGTCACCATTACAATAGGGTTTTAATTGTGAACGTGATTTGAGAAATACGGTGATACTGAAGATTAATAACATTTTTATAGTGCAAATGGGAAGAAAAAGAGAGTTTATTATCATCAACAGAATAAACTGTACTCTCTATCAAGAGGCCTCTCAAATGTTAGCAACATCATTTTTGTACAAAGAATTCTAATGGAAAAATAGAAGCTAAAAAAACCCGACTGTTTGGGTGAAAATTTCTGTATATCATTACTCACCCTATATAAAGAAGCTGATGTTACATTGCATTTGATTTCACTGCATTAAGGAGCAAAGATCTGATCAAATCAAGTTAAAGAAAAATTCTGTTCAAGTATTAACGATGATTAAAGAAAAAGAACTTTAAATAATTAAAAATCATTTCAAGCAGATTACAAGTACATATTCAATAGGACAAAAATACTGGGAATTAACTAAATATTACAAAAGAAGGTTTAAACTGGAAAAATGATGAAATGTATCAGGAGATGAAGCTACTGCTACAACCTCAAGATAGCACAGATTTAAGAGCACTACAGTTTTAGCAGGAATTAAAAGAAAAAGATTATCCTTCTCCATCAAAAACTAAAAACTGAAAGCTACAGTAACACCCCATGATGAATGTATTCACCACATTGAAGTCTATCCTGTATCACAGCACATGGAAGCAGTTTAGTTGCTTCTTTAACATTTTAGGAACTATTACAGTCTCTCCAATCCAGTTCCACCAAGAAATGGCAGTATTTAGTAACATCTATCCTCTCTTTTAAAGACAGAATTCATCCACTGAACCCCCTCTCGAATTACAAATGCTTCCAGTCACAAGGGCAGTTTACTCTTAACAGTGTGGAAATACCTAATGTATCCTGGTATCTCATGGAGTATACGTTGCACGTATCATGTCTAAAGTAACATCTCCTCTGTTGCCGGGAATATTTATTGGGATATGCAATTGAGCATATCAGTTGATTTCTCAGGTCATCTTCACCTTTTTGACTAAGAGCCCTTTTCAAAACAGCTATCTGTTCTTTTCCCAAAACAATCTTAAGTGCTTTTGAGTTAGAATCTCAGTCTGTTGACCCTTTTGCCATAAGAAATTCTCATATCAAAAATCCTGGTAACTCCTGTTAACAATAACCTGAAAACTTTTGCTCTTCACTGGTCAAGTGCCTCCTCCTGCCATATCTGCCAAAGTACTTTTTCTGCAGTAGCTCTTGATTCGAGCTTCCTGTGAGCAGCAAGTTCCATCCACTCCTGAATTTCATATGGTGTAGACTGTCCTTGAGAGCAGCTCCACACGAGTGGCACAGACACTGCACAGCACTCTATCATGCCATCATGCATGATACCCTACCAAGGGGTTCCTGGTAAACCAATCTCTCCTGCCAACAGCAAATTCACCTTAAGTGGCAGCTGCCAGCATCTCTTCAGTCCCAGCTACTGCCACAGACAGCCTAGATCTTAGACCTGATTTAATCATTCAACTAATTTTGTTCAAATAAAAAATGTGAAATAATCTGAGTTATAAACAAACAAACTGTGAAAATGGCTGAGTTGGCCAGAGTTCTTAAACTTTTTGAGGAGAGCAGCTGAAATACTTCCAGGCATATGAGTTTGAAAAAAAATGTTTTGCTTAAGTTAGATTCTTAAAAATATCTCACTGAAAAGCTACTGCTGCCATTCTTAATAACAAGGCAACAGGGTTATTCTGGCTTGAAAGTTATGAAAATCATCAAAAAGTGGCCTTAGAAAATCACTGTTTCATCTCACCCAACAGGAGTACATTAGAAGCTGTAAGAAAACTCCTCGTTGTACCCCAGTCCCACAGAAGATGCTCCCCTAGCATCAGCCACCAAACACGCCTCAGTTGGCAGTTGGGCAAGAGCCCTTCTGGCATTGCTTGTTGCTGTTCAGTGGGACACAATGGCATGAATGCTAAAAATGAGATTAAAAGATACTCTGTTTCTAGTACCTTCCATCCTCCATCCATGATTTACAGAAAGCATGAGAAGAAAGCAGAGGTGGCATTCCCCATAATAGAGAACGAAGCATAGTGCACACAGAAGGAACATGAGTCAAGATGAGGAGACAAAGTAGTTAGGCTGGGGGAGACAGATGAGACAGAGGCTGGGAGATATGCAGTCACTGAAGTATATTTCATCCCAGAACTTGGAGTGGAGCCCAGAAAACTGAAGTCTCAAAACCTTCCTCTGCTGTCAGCTAGTATTTACAAAAGCTAATTGTAAAGCTCTTCTCTCAGATTTGCAGCTGGACACAGAAAGGGTAACAGTCCTCTACAGATACTTATCCCTTTCCTATTCCAAGAGGCAGACAGCTTTGCATTATGTTTCTTAATGTCTTTGGATACCTATATAATACTATTAAACAGAAAAGGAATAATGTGTTTTGTTTAAAAGCAGAATACTTAATACTCTAAAAATGTTCCAAGGTTTGGCGTTTAAAGAAAAAAAAACCCATTGTATTTACTGCAGAATAAATTAAAGATGAAATTGCTCCTGTACACACTGCAGCATGCACACACACAACTAGCACATGTCTCTTTTCCTTTGCAACCATGGACAATTAACACATGACCCACGTAAACACGTATACCAGCATCAACTCGTTTTCCTTTCTCATCTTTGAAACAAAACTTCATTCTTGTTCTGTGACACATGATTTCAGCCATACGTAAAGGTTGCAATACAAAAAAAACAAAAAACAACAAAAAAACCCAAAATGGTCTTCGGAGCTAGCATGAATAGGAAATAATGCAAAGAGAAAAAAAAAAAGAGTTTGGTCAGATGTGCATCCAGGCACTCCAGTCCCTGTCTGCTGCTCCAGCATTCTGCTCTGCAATTTCTCACATGAAATCCTTACAACTGTTTTCCCCTCTCTCTTATCATGCCACAGAAGCAGGATGTTCACAATCAACGGCAAGTTCCAGAACTGACTTAGAAGGTGAAGACCATGAAGTTCACTGGAAAGCACCATAAGGTCTCAAATCACAGAACTAAGCTGAATGTAACAATCACCCTTGGGGAGATATATTACAGTAACTCAGGGATTCTGAGTATTAACTGTACACATAGCTACAACACCTGTTATTCTACCGAAATGTTTTCAGCCTCCAGAAGCCAAAATATGTACATTTTCCAATGTAGTTCCATGAAGTTACTGTATTTCCTGACTTGTATTTATTCACTGTTAGTAAATCAGGATTTTCCCCATGCATTATATTTCCTGAATAGTAAAGGTATTCCCTGCTAGTGCAACCGAGTGATGAAATGTTAAAAAAAAGCAAGAGATAGGCATTGACCCACAAAGCAGACATGTAGCACCATTTAACAGGCTTATGGACAAAACGAATTTCTGAAATATTACAGCACACATCTGCATAAAGCTGACTGTTGATGGGAACCAAAGCTGACAAAGGCATAACAACACAAAAATGCACCTGTGATCTTATTCTGTATGTGCTTCAATGTGACAGCCCATCAGTGGACAATTATCATATATTACTAACAGAATATTAATCAAACATTCATTACTCAAATTAGAAAAAACTTGTCTTGAAAGGCAGCCTGACTTTTCACCTTTGGAACTCTAATGACGCACAAATGAATCTGACAGCCTTAACTACTATAAATCCTTAGTGGGAGAAACAGTGTCTTAATCTTCCAGAATTTAGCTTAACAGCCAGTTCCCACTCTCTGGGTAAAATTCGAGTCAGCTTAGAAATGGTCTTGTGCACTACTTCAACCTCTGTTAAGTCCTAACCTTACATCTAACATGAGCCAAAGATAATACATAGGGTATGTGCAGGTTTATTGAGTGAAAATTAACTTTTCCTTTGAAAGGAACCTGGAATGTCTGTCTATACTGTACAAAATAAAACCTGAACTGGGACTTCAGTTGTCCATGGGCACGCACACACTTTTAAACCTGTTTAATTTTTTTTGTCCCTCCAAAAGTGTCATTTTTGTGTACATACAGTGCCAGGAAAGCCACAAATATTAACCAAATACAAAGAAGACCAGGTAGCAGTGTAAAGTCTGCCTTTCAAATAACGAGAGTGAAAAAGAAAAGCATTTTGAAATTTTGAAAAATATTTTGAAAAGCCAATAACCCATCAGGTGTCATATGAAAAAAAAAAGGAAAAAAGGTGGGAAAAAGCGCGACCACAATCCATTACATTCACAGTATGAGTCACAAATTTCAGTGACTATCACATCAGGCTCCTACAGATAACCCAAGCTATGCTAAACCATGAAACATTTTTTTAGCAATAAAAATTGGACGTGTACACATTATAGGCTCCACCAGGCTATGCTGGCTTACAGACATGCTTCTTTTCACACACCTTGCTGAAAATGTTGAAAGCTGGACCCATTTAAATCACATTAACTTCTGCTATTTATTTCAAAGGTTGTTCTGATTTTACCCCATGTAAAATCATAGAATCTTAGAATACCTCAAGTAGGAGTGGACCCATATGGATCAAGTCCAACTCCCTTCTACTCGCTGGACTACCTAAAACTAAATTATATGACTATGAGCATCGTCTTGATGCTCCTTGAACTCCGACAAGCACAAAAGATATCACCCTACCAATTAAAAACTCAACAATACTGTTTGACTTTACAGGATATTTGGTAAAGTTAATATAAATAAATTGAAATTCAAACTGTTGACAAAATATAATGGAGAATAATTATAATTTAGAACTATGAGCATCTTTTAATCTGTCTCGACTTCATCTATCAGATAATTATTTAGGGAATGTGAAGAGTGTTATGATTTATTTAGCACTGGAATTTTTTTACGTTATCATTTCAAATTACTGTGTTATTTTCACTTGCATTATCAGACATGGTCTGAAAGTGTAGGAAAGGTCTATTTATCACCTCTGAAACAGGAAATGCATTTGGAACTGATATAATAAATAAAAGTATAAATATTTAAAACTCTAAAATCATAACTTTAAATTGTTTAATCTTTGTCCTTGGTTATACAGCTTCATTACTTTATAAAAGGCATTCAAACTATGTGTTCATGTGCAACTAAGCTGGCAAAGAAAACTCAGAAATTACCTGTACTACTTTAGTTTGATGTGATTTTCTGTTGTTCAAAAAAATAGTTTATGAACTCTTTTATTCTTGCTGAACACAGTCTCATTTCAAATTCATTACCTTGACGAAAATGCCCTACCAAATAAATAGTAACCATGTTTTCACTACAACAGGTATGGCAATATTGTATTAGTCACTGAGGAGGGGACAATGAACATGTCATTTATTACTGCAGCCAGTATTACACAAATGATTTGGCAGTTGTGATATTCGTTGCATAAGACATTTCTTCCACACATTCTGATCTTGCTTTACCCACAGACTACTCTAAGGCTTAACATCATATGCACTAACTCCTAAGGTCTAAAATTCAAATTAATTCATTTACTGACTATGGAAACTGTTGTAAATGGTGACCTTAGATTTTCTGTTGGTTTGGTTTTTAGCATTTTTTCCCCTTCAGTTGTCATGTATTCCACTACACAAATGGTGAACTTTTACCCCCTCTTCCTCAAAAGAAAAAGTCTAAGTCCAGGGTGAGGCAAAATTTAAAAATCTCTGAGTACTAGAAGCTGAAAAGTGGTAATTTTATAACAAAAATAAGTTTTTGTTTAGTTTTATGTATTTACATTTATACCTACTTGAATCTAGCACAAGGTCGAATCCACTCCTGCTTTCATCCCACGTACCTGCCTATAAACACACCAGTCACAGTCTTCTGCATTTTGCACCTACTGAGATAAACTCTACTGCAAATATATTTCTGCTTCCTGTTAATGCTATCCAGTTGGTGCGCAGAAGGGAACAAGATCTGGTCTATTTTGATGAATTACATGGGCCTGGGTATTTTTTTAGAGTATACTTTCTCCAGTATATCTTTGGTGCAATTTCACATTTATTTATTTATTAGGCACAAGAAGATTTAGTTAAAGGTAGTTATTATATAGAGCTAATTTAATTCTACTTTCAAAAAACATTTGACCTAGCAATAAATACAACAAAATTAATCCTAGTTCTTAAAATATTGCCATGTAAACTCTAAAAAAAATGCTTCACAAAATTACTGTTAATAGTACACTTGCCACACTTAATTTCCAGTACATACACAAACTTAGCTCTAGAGAGACTCCACTGAATTAATTTACTTACTTTAGCTGGTATATTGTAAAGATAATAATGGAATCTATTAAGGAAGGACTACATGATGAGATTCTATAAAATTGTGGGCAACAATCCATGACTAATCTGCAGATTCAAAGGGGGAAGCAAAATGATTTTTTTTCTTTATTTATCTAGTTTAAACAGATAAGAAGTGCAGCACACATACTGATCAAAGTATTTAAACATTTTCTTTCTAATACTGTGGCTTAACTTTCTCTTCCATAAAACTCACAGCAGGCAGCTTGCCTTAGAAAAATTTGTATTACAGTGGTCGAACTGGAAAATTACTGAGCATTTGGGTTACACACAAGTTTCAGCATCTAGTGTCAGGAGAGCCAGTTTGTCTCCGGGATAACTTGCCATTGAAATTCAATTAGATCAAGAACTGTTTTATTGATTGCTGAATTAAATGTTAGCTGAAGATTATTTAAATAGTATGTGCTGAAAGATTTACCTTTTTTCCCCCAAATGCACAATAAGTACATCTTATTCCGTAAAATTTCAAATATCTCAATATCATATCGAGTACACATTCAGCTTTGAGCAATAACTTATTACACAAATGTAAAGCAATTTGTTTGTATCCATTAAAATAGAATGAATCATATCCATGATACCAAATTGTAGTAATAAATTACTGAGCTCTGCTAGTGGTGGAATAAGCTTTATCATATTAGATTTTATGGTACAGCTCTACTATAGTTATCTTTTATTTATTTATTCAGCCATACAACATGGCACACTAAATAACATAGCTATTTACAATCTGTAGAGGGCACACATCTGCCTAGATCAAACTGTTTAAAAATACTATTTCCTTTACTATGGGTAAGGGTTGTCTACTATAATCAAAAATATGAGTGCAGTGTAACCCTGCTGGTATCCAAAAATTCTTGACAGTAACCATGACTATGCAGAGAAATTGTCTAATAACACATCCACTGAGTGAATTATTCTTGAGAAGTGGACTTGTGACTCATCGGACTTACCACATGCATGCTTCTAAGCGAGTGTGCACCGCAGGTCTCACATAGGGTTTGTGGAGTACTTATTTCAGCTATCAGGTCTGTAAACTCATGTTCTCAAGGCCATCTGATGGCAATAACTAAAGTGGCAGTTTCAGCCCTGAGCTGTGAGTCAGGTGTGTGCTTGGCCTACAGGCATAACACACAAAAGTGTTGCTACTGCATTTCAGCATTTCTTCTTATGAAAAAACCTTCTAATGTGGCCCTGATCAATTGGTGCTCAACCTTAAAAACCTCATACGGCTTTTTATAGGGCAGGCAACCCTGCTCCTGTAGTTCATCTTCAAAATGCCAGTCAGCACAAAGAGCAAATGATCAGGGCAAGAACTTCAGCCTACTCTCATATTTTGACTTGGTTCTGTCAGTAACGTCCTCTGGAAGGTAATTTAACCTAAGAGAATAATTATTTTGCAACATACTGCATTAATTTTAGAATTACCTCACATAATATCTGCTTTGTAAATCACTAAAGTACTTGAACACAGCAGAACTTCCTGGTGTTTAGCTTTTGCTTTTGTGTATTTATGATCTCACTGCTAACTGTGCAAGGGGATTTTTTCACATGAATCTCTAAAAATGGGAATGGCACTTTCTCATTTTTTCTGTAAATCTAGCATTGATAATTATTAAAATTAGATTTTAGAAATGTGCAAATTACTATTCATTTTTTTCTATCTGTCCTGATCCTGATTCTAAAGATATTTCTTTTTCTGATAATATATTTTATTTGAAGACAAACAGTATGTAAGAACCTAGCCATACATACAGAATAGTAAGTGTCCTTTTTATTGCACTCATTAGAATATTTGTGATGTACAAGTGGTCTCACAAGCTTCACACTGTTGTTTTTGCACCTTGACTGAGAAATTATTAGCATATGACATGGCAAAAAAAAATGATCCTTTTCATCCATAAATACCTTTGTTCATAGATGTCCTGGTTTGAGTCACAAGAGACCAATTTTCTTTTATTAATTTTACTTTCCAGTTAAGTCTCTTCTAGGTAACTGCACTTGCTGAAATTAATTGCACATTTTTCAGTCAGTGTCTGCCTCTAGGACTGATAACAGTGTTTATAATTACTGCTGGAGAATGGTATGCAGAACCAAGGCCACTGCTTGGTTCTGCTGAACATCTTATGCTCTGGAAACAAAAGGGAGCGAAGTGATCACACTTGTGACCCTACTACAGGGAGGAGCAGACCAGACAGGTGACCAAAATTGGCCAAATAAAGTATTCCATCCCATACACATCACTCTCTGTATGAATCTGAGGGGTCACAAGGGTCAAGCTCTCTTCATCTGTAGCTGGCATCTTGAGAGGACTCTGTCCATTTGTCTGCTTTCAATCCTGATCTGTGCGTTCCTGATTCCGTGTGTCCCTGCCTTCAGCTCCTGTCTGCCACTGACTCCAGAAGCCCAGTCCAGGACTTTCCCAGGGCTGCCCTGCAGTCTCAGGGGTGACATGAACATTATTGTGTGTGTGTGCACATGCAATATTGGTTTTGTATATATTTCATTATTTTCTTTTTCATCATTACTGTTTCATTAAAGCTGTGTAGTTTAGTTTCCAACCCATAAGTTTCCCTCCCTTATTGTCTTTCCTTTCCCTTTCTGGGAAAGGAGAGGGGTTAACGGAGAGCATCTGTCATTCATTTAATTGCTGTCCCAGCATTAAACCGTGGCAATATATAATTCTGCTATTCATCTCTCTGTGAAATACAGCAGGAAGATTCCCAGTGGGTAAATCTGTATCATTTATTAGCTATAGAGATGCAAAACACCATACAGATATTCTGCAAGTCACACCACACACCATCACAATATGGTAAAAAATGCCACATACATTTGCAGGCTTGAAGAAAAATGAAAAACGATAATTTGTACATACAAAAACCAACTCATACTTCTTCCCAAGGTGAAATGAATGCTCTTCAATTACCATGCCACTTCAATTCTGTCAATGACATTACGCAGGTGTTGTAACAGCTTTACGAAGAATATTTTCTTTGAAGTAGTTTTTATGAACTCATGAAAAAAAACAAAACAACAAATCCAAAGTAGAAGAGGTAACCATAGCTTTCACGTGAATAAGTTTGTAACATCTCAGGAATTAAAAAACATACACAGAACTTCCTGAGATAAGAGGACAGCCAGCTAGTTTGAACACCATTCAAAAATCTTCTCCTGAGTGCAATATAAGCAGCATTTTTTCTTTTGTTTTCTTTAAAAAAAAAATAATCTTGTATTGTCCCTTTTAATAAGGAAGAACAAGATCCATGCATGTAATAAACAGGTTTCATCTTCAGTTTATAATTCCCCTTGAGTTTATTTTATCAAGTAGATATCCATATTACATTTTTTAAGAAATCTTTTTTATTAAGAATTATAATGCTTCCCATATAGATATTGTATCTTTTCTTCTAGAGCCTTTCATTTCATACTTTACAAAATACCACTAATCTAGTAATTGCTAGCACTACTTCACTGTTGGTATTAAATGACATACAAAATTTATATATTTATTATGAGTTCTATAAACCAATAAATCCAGGATGGTCACCTACACCTAGGTATTTGTGATGATTTTCCTCAGAAAAGCATTTAAATAATCTTCCCAAATATTACATTTTATGATTGCAAAGTTCTTCCATGAACAGAATTACAGAATCAACATACGTTTTTAGACTAGATTTTTTTGACATCATGATGCTCACTTGTGCATAATAACAATAAATTCAAATGAATCCTACTAATTTAACCTCTTTCATTCCTTGCTGCAGTGATTTTTTTCCCCAATTTTATTCTATTTTGCCATTCTTTTGCCACTAAAAAGCTACATTTGGATATTTATCAATAATATTTACAAAACTGCATATAAATTTGACAGTAAGCACTTCTCTGGAAAGAAAAGATCTGTTAGCAGGAACACCTAGGTGGATGATCTCCTATGGTATATTCTTACAAAATGGAATCCGATAACAGATTATAGTGATGTTCTAACAGACAGTCACAAAAAAAACCCCCACAAAACCAAAACCCACAAAATTATGGAGGTAAATCAGATGCAAAGCTGTAGACAACTTTAAATGACCAAACCACACCTGAGCCTTACACCTGATGAATGGATAACCAGAAGACACAAACTGAAGAGAACAAAGAATCTCCTTTGATATCTTTCCAAAACGTTTGTACCAATGCAGTTCCAGCACCACACAACCAGAAGCTGCATTCTCCTACAGTCCTCTAAACCAAGCTCTCCCTATGTGAATGGTATACTGCAAGGAGTCTGAAATACTTTCACCTGCAGGATGGGAAGAAGATGCATATTCTTGTGTACTTCAGACATCTGTGAAACAGCATGTGTACATCAAGCATACTGACTCTCAATACTTCTGCCGGACAAAGGCAACTGCACACTGACTGTTGTCTGGTTATGCATGAATAGATACTGTTGAGACTACTACCAAAACACAGAAACCTGTATTTCATCTCCATTTCTCTTTTTCTTTTTTCTTTCTTTGATGACAAAGACAAAAGAAAAACAGGACAGTTCTCAATGTTGACTTTCCATATTGGATGCACACTGCTAAAACTGAAGTCACCATGAAGAAGGTGAGTGAGACTGCTAATCATTGTCTCTTACTGACTTCCAATCAGACAGATGGATTATCCTGTTCCATCTGCAAAACTAAACAGACTCATTGGAAGAAGGTTTACACAAGCATAGAATTAGCAAAGTAATCACACCCGGGAAAGTGGATGGAAAAAACCACTCCCTTTCACTTGAAAAAGTAACTCAGTCAACCATCCTATGAGCACACCCCTTGAATTCTCTTAAGTGAGGATTTATGCCCAGAAAATAAAATTTACTTTCAAGAACAATCCTTAGAAAAAAAAAATTTGGGGATCCCCATCTCTTTATCTCAACCTTGCCCAGAAGAAATTAAAAATTAATCCTTGACTGGATCCAGCACAGACACCACATCAGCACATCAGAGTATTAAGAAGATGAAACCTATAAGCTGTTGCAAGTCAACACAAGCTACCTGCAACCTGCATTCAAAATTAGCCCTCAAAGCTTAAAAAGAGCACGTTCTAGATACAAGACATCACCTGTAACTACTGAGATCTTGGGTTATGAGTTGATGCCACACACTTTTATCATCTGAACCACAGTAAATTAGGTTTGAAAATTGGATCTAGAGACCTATAAGTGTACATTTCCTGCACATAGAAGCCCATTTCTCAAGTTCCTAGTTTCTTTAGTAGGAGAAACCAGAAGATGAAGAACTCCTTCAGTTAGCTAAAGGTGATGGTAAAAATTTCAAAGGAAGGGAAACAACTGGGGTGAGGGACATTCATTGAAGTGCTACCAACACAGGGACAGGGCATCATGAGAGATAAGGGCAATGCGTGCTTGCAGCCCAGAAAGACAACAGTATCCTGGGCTACATCAAATGAAACATGACCAGCAGGTCGAGGGAGGGGATTCTCCCCCTCTACTTTGATCCTGTAAGACCCCACCTGGAGTCCTGTGCCCAGTTCTGGAGTCCCCAACATAACAAGGACATGGAGCTGATGGAGTAAGTCCAGAGGAGGGTCACAAAGATGATCAGAGGGCTGGAACACCTCTGCTATGAAGACAGACCGAGAGAGCTGGGCTTGTTCAGCCTAGAGAAGAAAAGGCTCTGGGGAGACCTTAGAGCAGCCTTCCAGTACCTAAATGGGGCTACAGGAAAGCTGGAGAGGGACTTTTTATGAGGGCATGGAATGATAGACAAGGGGGGAATGATTTCAAGCTGAAAGAGGGTAGGTTTATATTAGATATTAGGAAGAAATTCTTTCCTGTGAGGGTGGTGAGACACTGGCACAGGTTGCCCAGAGAAGCTGTGGCTGCCCTCTCCCTGGAAGTGTTGAAGGCCAGGTTGGATGGGGGCTTTGAGCAATCAGGTTTAGTGGAAGGTGTCCCTGACCATGGCAGAGGGGTTAGACCTAAATGATCTTTAAGGTTCCTTCCAACCCAAACCAATTTATTATTCTATGTGGAAAGAGAACAGGAGTTCTCATACACAAAGGTTAAAGGAAAAGCTTCGTAGGCAACTCTTCAAAAATGGCTCTCAGCTAACAGAAGACACTGAAGATATGCATAAAGTCAAGCTTACTTGGCAAGCCAGATTACGAATGTACTAGCTGCTATCATTATGGTTTCTTGAGCAGATTTTCAAATGACACAGTCAATACTTTCAGAAACAGAGATACAGAAAGCTAGAAATACATTGCATGATTTCAAAGCACTATGAAGTGTTTCCACAGACAATCTGCCAACAAGGCAAGTTAAGAAGGCCAAAGTCAGCATTAGCATCTGTCTTCCAATTACAGAGTTGCAAATGACATATTGCTCAGTGACAAATGATGACTGCTGTCTCATATTAAGATGGTTGCTCTAGCAGATGTTTTCAAATTATCCCATGCTATGTCACAGGGAAAGGCAAAAGAACTGGAAACACGCCCAGAGAGACCTGGTGCACCAGCAGCCTAAGGAAGCCATTTAAAAAGCCATTTGACACCCTCTCATGAGATCTTAGCTACAAAAAGTGAATACAGAAAGGAACACAGGACTAGAAAATACATTATATTCCTCAGCAAAAGTTTTAAGTATCTGACTACAGGATCATCAGGAATAAAAAGCATTCACTTCATCTTAGCTCGGACAGAGATACAGTCTAGGCACACAGTCCTTCAAAGAAGACAGGTGAAAAAAAACCCCACCCCAAAAACTACCCCAGAAAGCAGTGATCTGTATTACTGCTCTGCGATGACAGTCAGGGCAAAAAACCCTTGGACATCTTCAAACAGTAATCCTAGTACCACGTATCACATACTGATTCAAAAAATAAAATCAAGCCCTGCTGCCTGGTAAGAAGAGGTGGGCTGCTGTTACTGCTACAAAACCCCTGGGACACCATGGGGAAACTCTCCAAAAAGAATACAGAGAATTAAAAGAGAAAGAGAGAAAGGAGACAACCACACTTTCATCTGAAATGGACTAAGGAGTAAGGTTCTGTCAGGTCTTACACAGAGTTAGAGCCATGACAGGTCTTCAAATCAAAAATCTGATGGGGAAAACAAGTTATCTCCTGAAATCCTGTAGTCAAATCATATAGGTAGAGAAACCGTAAAATACAGTGCAAGCGGAAGGGAGTGTGAGAGCAGGGAGAGACAGAGAGGTTGTGCTCACGCGGTGTAGAATTGTTCTCAGGAGCAGCTCTCTGGAAGCACGAGAAAACGGTAAAAGCACACCCCAGTAGACAAAATAACCCCAAAGAGGAAGGTGCCAATGAATGCTGCTACAAGTTAAGGAACGGGTAGGCGTTTAGTCTTGACCTATGGTGACAGAGAAAATCCTCTCTCTCTCGTTACCATGGAGATCCCCTTTTCAGGTTTCTTTGGATGAGCTTTGTGCAGGAGTGCAAAATTTGGCATAAGAGGAAAGCAAGTATTAATTATGTGCCCCTGACAAAAATAGCCTGCTTAAATCTTGAGAGATAATACAGCAGAGTCTGTAAAAATTAAGTTTGGTTACAGAAATTAACGGCTGAATAAACTATCTCTTGTTCAAGTGCCTTGAGCTCTATCTTCTTAAAACGGCAATGCCAATCTGAGGGTATTGCACCCATCTACTACAATTTGGGTGAAAACTTGGGTTACTGGATGGTATGAGACCAGAGTGAAAATTACAACCAAAAAATTGCATGGAGGCTACTTACTACTGTTCCTTGATACAAGATTGCCTTTATTTATTATACTATTTCATTAATTATTCATGCAGTTCTTTTTGTATTTCCAGGTGGCAACGCTGCTAGCCAGGGCTGCACTGAGATGCACCGCCTTTACAGGAAGGACTACATTGCAAAGTCTAACACAAACTATTACATTTATATGCTTGCAAGCGTTAATCCCACATGACACAGACCAGAATGAGCCTTGAATTAAACAAGTATATTTAACATATGCAGTTCTGGCATTGAAAAAAAACAAACCATAAAATACTTTAATTCAGGAATACATATATATATAATATATATAAAACAGAACATGGTTGTATTCTTTATTATGAAACTACTTGATTACTTTCTAATAAACAGTGTATTTTGCTCCCATATGTTTTCATTAATTTACACTTCCTAATTTCAGTAGTTCAGAGATACACACTGACAAGTAAGCTATACAGAAGAGAGCGAACAACTGTGTTGTTGCCATCAAAATTTCCTAATTTTCCTGTCATCATTACTATGGCTAAATTTATCTTTAAATATATATCCTTTGGACTTTAGGACCTTTTTGGACCAATGAAACTGATCAAACTTGGAACCATCTTTTAAATGAGAGGAAATACTTTAAGTGCACACACTGGACCCACATACCAGCAGAAATTAGTGTTGCCTTTTAAAGGCGTAGAACATTGAAATACAGCCCAAGACAACCGGTTGAGCATACACCATGCCTGCAAGCACACCTACCTTCTATTTTTAAGTAGGCTATACGGTTAAACACCTACATTTTGGTTTAAATAACTAACTTCATATGCTCTCTGCTACATTTCTCGCCGGTTTTGCTTCTGTGACTGTTTTTCCATGTTTTTCCCCTCTTGCTTCCCGTCTTTAACAGTGTGTTTACGTATCTCTGACAGGTGCGGAAACAACGTGAATGAAGGGGGATTATCCAAAATCAATCGTGTGTGAAACCCAAGTGCTCCCTGTTAAATATTAATTACTCGATAGATTTTTCTCCAAAGACCAAATAAATCCATCAACCTCCTTTAGAAACAAGCACGGTGTCACAGCTTCCCTATCGGCATCCCGAGCGGGCAATACCAACAGCAACAAGGGGAACAGCAACGGGGAAAAATATATTAAAAAAAAGCGGTAATTATATAAGGGACCTCGCCGCCCGCCCGGCTACCCCGCGGAGGGGACGGCGGCACCGGCCGCCCCGGGAACGCTGTGCGACGGCACGGCGAGGGGAGGCCCGCACCTGCCGGGGGCTGCCCAGGCGGTCACCGCAGCTCTTCGCCGCTAAACGCACCTACACCTGTGCGGGAGAGTCCCGGCGAGCGGGGGCTGTCCCCGCCCGGGGCCCGCTGCCCCAGCCCGACCTTCCGCCCGCCGACCCGGCCCAGCAGCAAAGGCTCCTCGACACCGCCTTCCTCCCTTCCCAGCCGGGCCGGAACGTCTCCGCAGGCAGCCACGCCTCCGGGGAATGGAAGTGGGGATCGGGACCCGGGCGAGCCCCGCAGGACGCGGCCCGCTCGGTGCGGGACCTCCCCTCGGTACCACGGGATCCTCGCACCACACCTAGGGGGGCAGGCAAGAATTC
>VZRW01012687.1:0-23694 GCA_013398125.1 Aegotheles bennettii | reverse complement strand
GGGCGGCGGCTCGGAGTGGGGGCTGTGGGACTATAGAGATAACTATAAATATATATGTCTGCCGGTATTGATACTGGCGCCGCGGTGACAGGCTGTGCCGGTCCAGGCCACTGTGCAGGCACCCTGGTACTCGAGTGTCCAGTCAGGCACACTCAGAATTTAAACACTGTGTATGACCTACCGAGAGGTATTTGAACAGTGGTAATATGTTCAAAGCAAATATTTGCTAAATAGTAGCTACTCTTGCCACATCTTTTGGATATACAGCCACATATGTGCATAGAAATGAGATTTTGGCATACAATTAATGAAAGAACTAGAATAGAATGAGCAAATCATTCTTATAGTCCTAAATTTACTAGTGGGTCGTGCCAGCAAGTTTCAAGATGTGATTTCTTTAGGCCCTGAGCCAGGAAAAGTTTGTGAGAAATGCCCTTGATATTTTGTTCTTTGCAAAAAACAGGTAATATGTATGGATCAAAAGTTAATCTTAGCAGGAGAAAAAGGTTTATCAAATAACAAGGATGAAAAAAGTTCTGGTGGGGATGTTAACTGTGCTGGTTTTACTAATTTTTTGTTTCTTTGTAGCGGACAATGTAGACCTAATATCTCAGGGGTAAAACAAGGAGGAAAGGAAGAAATGTTGTTAACATTCTTAATTACAAATGTAGGTCACGTTTACAAGCTAGGCAGGCTAGGAAATTCTGATGACTGATAATTATGTTCATTAGCAAACAATCAACCAACTGAATGAAAAAAAATCTGGTCAATCTATTTAAAAAATAATTCTTGGGGGTGTTTTTAGTTGTAGACATAACAGGTGGTGTAGAAAGGAAATCACTGAAAAGATTGTCCATCTTGTTAAGATTTAGCTGTTCCCGAGAAAATATTTTGAAACTTCCCAGAAGTCCTGCAATAAAATCAAAAAGACCAAATTTGTTGTTACTGAAGTGGTATAAATTAAGTCAGTATGACATTGTTAAAAAAACAAATTACACCCCAAAGCCATATAATTTGTTAGTTTGTTTATATAAAATAAAGATACACATACGCTTTTAGTTCTTTAACTGAAAAACAAATGCTGAATCTGAGCTAACTCGGGTAAATAAGCTAAATAATAGTACAGGGTTTATTGTTTTGTTTGGTGTTTATACATACAGCAGCATCCTATGCAGTACTTTATCAATCAGCAAGAATTTTTTGACTGGTCATAATGAACTAGATTTTTAAGCTAGTTTCAAATCTGGCATTTGTTGTTTTAATATGACTGTCAGTGCAGACCTCATAGTAGGATTCATGTAATCTTTCCTATATAATTATGTGAAGATTTAGCCTGCCCTCCATAGGCCTGTGAAGTTATAAAGCAGATTTAGTCATGTTATGGGTGATAGTTCTACAAAAATATTTATACCAAATGGGTTGATTACATTAGTTAGTAGAACTAGACAGTGATGAAAACAGATAACGTATTTTTGGGCTTCATACAAACTTCCAAAATGTGAAGTAGTCCCAATTTCCTTTGAAGACTGAAGAGTAAGAAGGAAAGAGGAGACATTTTTTCCTAAAATTATCTGACCTAAATATAAAAGCCATTGTGCAGATTCTGTTCCTTTATTGTTTACATTCCCTATTGTCAATCTAAATTATTTAATTAATTTTCTGGATGCTCCCTGTTTGCTTGGCTTCAATCTGATGAGGCCAAAAGCGGTATTTGTCCATACCAGTAGTCCAAGACCTCATGGGTGTCTCAGAAGACATGCAACTTGGAGGGGAGATTTCCAAGATGGAAGCAAAGATTCTTCACTGGGCTGTGTGAGAGATGGCACACATGAACAAAACTGAGAAGAGGCTGTGAAGCAGAGGGTTTCAGTAAGGACAATAAACAAATTGGTGACAATAAACAATAGGTGAACAAGGAAAAAAATGAAGAAAACAAAAGCTGGAAGAAAAATGTTCCAAAATATTTTCAGATCAGAAAGGTAGGAATTGGGAAGGAAAAATTTTAAAAGCCCTGTGGAGGTGAGATAGTTCAATATTATCTTTGACCACCTGTAGTTTATCAAATAACCCTGAATGCAAATACCCTTGTATAGACTGTACTTGCTTTGATCTCTTTCTTCTTGGAGGAAGTTCTCTTTGCTTTGGCTGATGGTGAAAGAGATCATCATATCGACTGTCATTACTACACAATTAAACTATATACATGTTTACGTGAACTTCTTCCACGTGCTGATATTTTACCACGTTACAAATTTTTAAGAGTTTGAAAATACGCTTAGTTTTTGTCTCTCACTGCCCTCTACTGGAGAAAAGGTCAGAACCGCTCGGTTAGGTCTTGGTACGAAGCTTTAGGGCAACTACATATGTTGGTGGTTCCCAATTTGTTGGTGAATCACATTTCCATGACGAAGGCTTACAAGTATGAAGTCCTGGATGGCCAGTGTTGAAAACAATATTTCTTATTCTTTTTCCCTGTGAGTTCAAATAATTAAGCGTACAGTTTGCTGTTTGCAGTTTGTTGACACAGACAAAAAGATGACTAAGCAGTGGTTGTGATTTTAAGATACACATCTTCCATTAACTTCTGGGGAAGAGGTATCTAAATTCATCACAGAGATGCTGGAAATCTTAAACAGTGCTGCTTTGATAGCATTTGTCTGTAACTTTGTAGATAACCTCATCACTTTTCATATCTAAATCCTTTGGTTCACTGTCCACTGTGTTACGAAAAGATTGCCCTCCATCCCTTTTCCTACTCTGACTTATCATGCCTCTATACTCACCTTTCACTGTCTATATCAATACTGCCAGAGGACTACCTTTTTGTTATATTTTATCTTCCCTTTCCTTGCAGACTGGGTGCTAACAGAACAACTGAAACATGGAGAGCAGAGTAGTGGTATTTTCCAGTTCCCCCATGTCTCATTTCCTTCACCTACTGTCACAACAACTCATGTACGTCGAGAGCAGTTTCTGTTGAAATGCACTGCATTTTCCAGCTGGATGGGCGCATGCATTGCCAAGGCACACTGAGGGAAAGATGAGGCCTGCTCAGAGCGTACAGTAAAGAAAGTTTTACTATCAAACTCATAATATGTCTTCTACACAGTAGCAGTCAGCAATTTCTTTGTTTTTAACTTCACCACATCTAGGTCAGATTTAGAAAGATGAATATTATATGCATGCTCTTCTCATTCCCTTCCAGCATCAGCTATTGCTGTAGGGCCAGAAGGCGTTCTCAGGGTGGCTCTATCTTCAACATGGGCAAAAGCATAGCTTTGGTGGCTTCTACCCCTAATCTGATTAATGACAGAGCCATTTAAACTAAAACTCTGTTTTCTCCTCCCCCTCTGAGCTCCCTGGAGCAGACATCTGCTTAGAAAATTTTATGTAAAATATTTTCAGTTTTCTAGTGAACAAAGTGAAAGACACTGTAAATGTCTTTTATTGAAAAGGGTTAGTATCCACCACACCCACTGTAGGTCTGTTTGTCCTATTTTATTGGCTTGCACTGAAGACAGTGATATTCTAGGTGGACAAATTGTCTCATTTCATGTTGGCTAATGATTTGCTATTAAAAACACTGTAGCAAATTCCCTCCCTGGCCTAATGGATAACATGGAGAAATTAATAGGAGCAGTTGTTCCAAATGAGTGACTCCTAAATGACAGGTGCCCTCCAAGGAAAAGGTATGCAGGCATCAGCTCATCTTGTAGAACCACACTGGCTGTCGACTGGTCAGTTAAAGATGGATGATAAGAAGGCCTGGTGGCCTGCTGGGAAACAGTAGCAAGTAATCCAAATACAGTGTCAGTTCAGCATAGCTACTTAATACAGAGGGGAAAAAAAGCTTCAAGATTAGCATAGGTTTACAGTTAATACTTTTATAATTTAGAAGTAAAACAGAAGTAAACTTTGTTAAAGGTATTTAGGCTATCAAACACATAATTTCACGAAACCTGTGACTTTCAACCTCTATCAGGAAATAAGTTGGAAGTTGTCTTGAGAGGCTTCTCAGCAAGGTCTCTGTTTTGGAAGACGTAAAATAGATTTGAGAGTGGCATCTTCTCTCCCACCCCCTAAATTTTTGTTCAGTATTAGAAACAAGTAAGTTACTGTCATTTTCAGGTATCAGGATGTATTTCAGTGATATCAATAGCGATGCTCTGTATAAGCATAAAGAGGAGGAAAAATTCATTCAAACAAATAAACTCATGAAATTTCCTCAGTAGAAAGAGAATACTTTTCCAGATATTGAGATACAGCAGAGCCCTGAAGGAATGGCAAAGTGCAAATCAGTTTGTAAACATCTGCATCAAGGAGGTTCATTTAATTTTTTAATTAAGGAGGGCTATAATAACTTACAATATCATGTTTTTTAAATATGAACATATAATTCTAAAGTGGAGTGCAATACAACCATAGAAGTGTTTTTGCTCCTTTTGACAGAAAAATGGGGAATCAGGGAAAGCTTTTAAGAAGCTTCTTATAGAACATTGTATGAATGAGAAGACTAGTAATCATGCAGAAAGTTGTTCTTCATTTAGGATTTTCAAGTAGGTATTTTTAGATTAAAATGATATTTTATATCTGCATTAATTCTTGAAGAGGCAGCACAAATAGCACAAAGCAATTAGAGCTAGCTAAAAACTACCATGACTAGTTTTCACAGAAACCACCAGACTCTGATTAGCTAATGTGAGCAAGGATTACTCTTTCCCTGCAGTGGGTAACAGTGGAAGATGCTCCTTCTCTACTCAGACAGTCTCTACTCTTTGATGTGCAGTTAGCATATCAAAGAGCCCACAACAGTCAACTGAGATCCAAACTGAGACCATGGCTTAATTTTTCTAGTGGTGCTATCAATTCAAACATTGTTGAGGGCAAAAGACTGTTGAAAGCTGTCTTTTTCATAAATAATTAATAATTTAATCATATACAACATGAAGCATGATGGGAAAAAGAAAGCTTATTACTTCTGTTTTGCAGGTGGAAAGTTGAGTAGCAAGAAAAGTAGAAACAAGACCTGGAAGCCTATATTCTGATTTTAGATTTTTAACAGTAAAGTTGTCATTTCCATCTAGCTTAGGCTGTTTCAGACACAGAAAGATTCAAGTGTCAGTGGAGAGAAGAGTCCTAAGGACATTCAACAGAGCTTTCTGATGTGACAACTCAACCCCCTCGCTCTCCTTAAATGACTGGATGCAAGAGTGATAGCTAGGTTTGTCCAGATTTGCTGTTGCACAATAGTCTTGTAATTCATACAGAAATGGGAGTAGGGAGAAAGAAGTTGTCTGCTGCATTAGTAAGCCTATCCAAAAGTGCAAATGAAAAAACTATGCACACTTCTTTCAGAAGTTCTCTATTAATGGGCATGGAAAAAAGTGTGTATTGAGAGCACGTGTCTCTCTTCTGCATTCTCTATGGCAGTTTCTGCCACAGTTTATGGGTCTTTTTGCCTCTGAAAAGCAGGGAGGAGGGTTTATTCAATATGCTTGGCTTATTATCAGAAAGCCAGCAACTGC
The DNA here is from genome assembly GCA_013398125.1 of Aegotheles bennettii. Lineage (NCBI taxonomy): Eukaryota > Metazoa > Chordata > Aves > Caprimulgiformes > Aegothelidae > Aegotheles > Aegotheles bennettii. Next base: position 18,169 of record VZRW01012687.1, on the reverse strand, counting down.
TGAATGACTCTGCCCTTCCTCCCTGTGAACAGCATTCTGACAGCATCCTTTCCCATTCCTAGCAGCCATCCAGTGTTAGTTTGGTCAGTGTACTTCTGCTGTCACGTGCTCACTTCCAAACAGCTGAAGCAGCCTTCCAAGCTCATAGAAAAACCCCAGACTTTTAATATGTGAGGGAAGATACAAGGTTTATCAACTCGTATAAGTATAAATCTTTATGAGCTTCTTCCATTTCAGCGTTCTAGCTACCAGCTACCCAGACATTTTTGTTTTCTAATAATCAGCAAACCAGTCTGTAATTAGTCTTCAGTTGAACTACACAGTCTTGGGAATCTGCAAGTGCCTGTAAAGTGCTGTGCATCTCAGCATATTTTATAAAGTTGTTTGGAGGCCGCAATAAAGTATATCTGACAGCCTTCTTATATAAATCATTCCTGCACAACAGAGCTCCAACACCAAAAGCTTTGATCTGACCTGGTGACATTTCATTCCTAGAAGCTTGTAAATAAAAATAAAACCCTCAATTTGCTTCTTTTTTTCAATACCTATTAAATTTTATTTTAACATTAAAATGGCATTCAGTACAGGACAGCAAACTCCTGTGAATAAATCACCATGCATACACAATGCAGTGTCTCTGAAAGCAGAAACCCTTGGCAAAATCAAGACTAGCAAAACACACAGTGCCCAATACCGTGGTGTAAGAAAAAAGAGGTTGGCCAACAACAAGCAGATTCCTCAACTTATGCAAAGTGCCGCAGTATGGCTTAGTCAGCAATCTGGTGATACCTTGGGCAAGACCTTCTGCTATATATCTTCTCTGTGCTGCTTCAGTGACAGAGAGAGGCCATAAAGCTGGTGTAATTGACTGCCACAGAGGGAAGCTGAAGGCAAGAAAAAGTGCCATTTTGGACATGTTTATAAAGGAATCACATCATGTAATATTTGATAAGCAAATATACTGCTGTGATCAAGAGGATCCAAAAGCCACCAGAATGACTAGAGATCAACAAAGGGGACTGAATATTTTAAGCACAGGTAAAATGTCAAAAGACATTACTACCAATAACAATGTAGCAAACCATGTTAATTTCTTCTCAATAATTCATTTATTTATTTGAAGAGGTTTTTTAAACTGCTGTCCTTGAAATCTGAAGCTGGGGTTGAAAACTAGGTGTTGAAAACCTTCTGCATCACTGAAGGATAGAAAGTCTCAGGAGTATGCCATTGACTTACTACTTAATAATACTCCTCTTTAAGCTATGAATAAACTAGTCTTATCTGTCATTGATGCATTGCTTCTGCAGGGTTAAAAAGAATAAAAAGTGGTAATATATGCTTTTGTCTTTAAAAAGAATAATAGTTATAGTTTTGAAGAAGGAATTCTTATGTAAAAAGTGCCATTGTTTTACTTGTATCATATTTAATTTTCTACCATAAATGCTGTGGCAAACAGGTCTGGGAAAGGAAGAGACAAAGTTTTACATGGAAAGAGGTGAGAGAAAATGCCTTGCGGTTTCCTTATAGTTACCAATCTGACCTGTTACTTCATCTGTACTGAGTTTCTATTAGTGTCTGGAACAGACTCCTTAGGGAAACTGAAAGTCCCATTTCTTCATCTTTAAATACTCTTTTGGAGAAAGCACTTGAGATTATACTCTTGTTTTGCTAAAGTAGCTAAATAGGCCTATTCAAACATGAAGATTTTTTTATATTGATTTTCATGCATATTTAAATGGATAAATTTGCAACCTGAAAATAAAGCAAGGAGTAAATTCTAGAGATTGCTAAATGCTATTATCAGTATCTCTGTGACAGATGGGCGTGATAGTACCCCTTTCCAACAGTTTAGTACTTTGTTTTCTCTCTACAGTCTGATTATCATCGAGTATTCTTTAATGGAAAGTAGCATACTATGGGAACCAACAACAGGCCATCTTTAAACTGTTCATCATAGATGAGCTGTTCGAAATCCCCCGGATGACTTTGAACCCAAGACTAGCAACCATATTTTCACCTTCAATGACAGAGGCAAGTGGTGCCTATTTGAAGTAGACAGAGTTTAATTCAAGAATGAAATTCATACAGTTTAAGGTCAAAAGAGTTGATAAGGTGGTCTCCTATTTATCACTTTTTTTTTTCCTGTACAAGGTCTAACTTTTGAAAAAAATCAACCTAACCAGAGGTGTGCTCAGAAAATGAATGATTCTTCCCCTTTTCTATGAAAACAAACTAATCTAAGCAGTATCAAATAAACCAGCTTTGAATAGCTACAACCCAGTATCAGACTGGGCTCATAGAGGAGTTAGCCAAAGGCCAATTACAAGCTGATCTAGCTAAAGCCAGTGTATTCTGGACCTAGGACAATCTGGATTTAGTCCAAGACCTAGGATGCAAAGAGCTTTAGTGGATGATGAATTATCTCCTGCTGTCAGCAGGCAGTGGAAAGACATACATTCTCATCCTCCTGGAATTACACACCGTAAGATAAGATAAAAAGTGCCACTTAAAGGTAGCATGAATCCTGAGAAATATGTTCTCAATTACTTGTGACGCTGTGCCTGCTTATTTTTTAACATTTATGTGAACGTAATATGGACTATATATTGCAAATTTCATCCCTTTGCATCCCATTTAGTCAAAACAGCTCTCTGCACATAAAGAGTGCACCCCGATATGGTAGTTGGCTTTCAAGAAAAGAGATTGTTTAATATTCATATTGTTTCAATGTCTAGGAACCATGCTCAGGATGATAATTTCTCCTGTTCCAAGTGCTTTGCAAGTACAGAACAAAAGAGTATCTTTCAGAGAGCTAATAAAGTGAGAACAAGACTCAAGACAGAAGATGCACACAGACAAGTGGGAGAGTGCAAGGAAAGAATGAGGCTGAAGCTAGCCAAGGTAACAAAAGCCTAGCTCTGCAACTAGCTGTATACCGAAGTGGAAAGACTGCAGGCTTAAGGCCAACTTCTTCATTCAGCTAATAGAAGAAACTTTTAATATCAGGCATGCTATTAATATTATCGTCGAGAATTTGTCCAGGGCATCATTCCAGCTTCTAAATATAGGTGAAAACATCCAGAATTTACTTAGAAAATGCATTGTATGGAAAGGTGTCAAAAACTTTTGCTTCTCAGAATTTTCTCTATACTGAACGAGAGTTTGATCTGGATAAGTGGCTAGGTAAAAGTTCCAACAGCTGATTGCTCTGAAAATTATACATCATCCATGTGTCTGAAAAACGTTTCAGTAAGAGTCACGAATAGCTACGCTTTATAAAACAGTTCTAAACACAAGAACAAGGCCAATTAGTTTTAAAAGTTAAGGACATGCTAGCAGTGCAATAAAAGTTAATCGGAATTAATGCTTGCATATGTTCTTACAGGCATCACATTAATCAAGGGTAAAGCAAACAAAAAGGGATATAGATGGCCAAGTCCTTCTCTGGAAAGGTTTTCCCAAAGGTGCTCATATATTCTGGGAGGGATATCTCTACTTTTTCAAATATTTCAATAATATGAAATACATGTGATGGTGAAGGTGAAAACTGTATGCAGTGATATGCTCAAGAGCATGACTGTTAGGCAGGAGGTAGTAGGACAGGGAGAAAAATTGTGCAATATTTTAAAACTAACCTGATTGCCCTAAGCTGAGGTGCTTTCTTCATGCCCTTAGTAAAATGCAAAAGCATTTTTCTGAGTGATAAAGGAATATTTTCTTTATGCACTGAAGCACATACAAGTCTTACTCCTACATTGGTTCAAGCAGACTACAACCCCTAAGGTCCCATTATTTCTCTGAGAGCTTGAATCTCTGAGCACCCAGTGCTCAGCATGTTTCAGATGTAGATTCTCAGAGCAGTGACAGCCAGCAAGGTTACTTGTAAGGATAAGGTGGAAAATGCGCATAAACATTTATAGAATTAAGGTTTTGGCCTCTGTCCTCAAGCATACACTCTCAATTTAGTACTTGCAGTTTTAAACATTGCCCTCCGAGAAGCTCCTTGTACCACTGTTCAAAATGCAGTTTTTTGCATTAGTCTTTTCACCACATGTTTAGACAGTGGCTAATATTCTGGGCTCTTAGCTCATAACTAGAGTTCTTTTTGCTTAGCTAATTTAACATTAAATTTAATTCCTCTCCTCACTGAAACAATTTACCCATAAAGCTTTTGTTTTTAATCTGTACTTTTGAACCTTCACAATCTTGTGCCTATGGCCAAGGCTGGAACCTGCTGCAGCGCAGAACATCTCACTCCAGAGGAACTCAGAAGGTGACTGGAACTGCACCTTCATGGCAGCATGGTGCCAATTTGACCTGACATGAGGCTGTTTGTTTCAGAGAGCTGAAGGTGCTGGATTGGCCAGAGAAGAAGAATTGCTGTTCTTGTTACTGGCAATGACTGAACCACTGCCATGTCAAGACTGCAAGTTCTGCTCCTCCATACCCACATGAACAACACCAGGGCCAAGAAAAGTCTTAAACAGGCTTTTCTAGCAGTAAGCCAATACTGAAAGGGGAGAAAATTATAGTTTCTGCTTTGAAATCTGGCAAAATATCTCATACTCCATGAACTTAGACCGTAGATGGCTTTCTAAAACCTTAGTACTAAAATACTAAATCCTACAGTACTAAAGCAAAGTACAGCCCATGCCCTAAAATTCTATACAGACAGGTGAAGTCTCTGGACCAAAGCTCATACCTTCCTCTGAAACAGAGCACTTTAATATTAAAACTCCTGACCTATTTAGCTGTTTTATAAAGAAAGAATCCGTGTCCTCAGAAAAGGTAATGTTATAACACAGACTACTTTTTCTAGTGGCCTTCTTCAACTTCAGGCTCTGTTCTAATCTTTTTCATTTTTGGCTCTACCAGCTAGCTCTCGCCCAAACCTCTGTCTCTGTCAAACCGTGGGTTACTCATTCCACTGCATGTGCCAGAGCAGCAAAGACATAGAATAGTTATGCATGATCAGGATGCAGATAATAATGCTTGAATTTGTGTATGTCAGAAATATTCTATTCAGGGAAAAAAAAAAAAGATACAATTGGAATTAAGAAAGGGAGTTACAGAGAGAAAGAGAAACAATGTAATGAATATGGTTCCTCACAGACAGATTTATTTTTTCACTCCTGTGAAAGATATGATTCCTAACACCAGTGACCTTGCACAAATTTTTTTTTATGACCAACAGGGGCACAGAGCATAAAAGTGGGAGTCCTATTATAAAATCATTTAACAAATTATTCTGTGTTATATTTCTTCAATTCCTTGTTCTACCGAACAAAGAGTGCTAAATCATTATAATGGGCTTTGCAATGTACGAAAATAAACAGGCAAGAATTATTCAGTAATTCATTTAAGTGGTATTTGATAAACACAGAGGAAGAGCATATGTTAAAATTTTCTTTGTATTTATGTAAACAAAGATGTAACCTTATGATTGGTGTGTATTTTGAGAAATTCACGCTGCTAATGTCAAATAGCATTTTACCCAGAACGGTTTTGCCATTCAGTCAGTAGTATATACCCTAATACACTGTGTTTGGAAGCAAATGTAGTGGATCCATGCAAATAAAATCAAGAGCAATAGGGATAATTTAGAAGAGTCATCAAAGCTCATTTGTGTAGTTTATTGGGACTGCTCTATTCAAGATAGGTGGTTGATGCATATTTGTCAGGTACAGAAAACCAATAGGTTAAAACCAACAGTTTCAGAAGCTAATAGTGTTCTGTGATTCTGTAAATAGCTACAAAAAGACATGTAATTTCCTCTGTTGCATTTTTTTTTTTTAATCAAGCACAGAAAGGAAGTTTTATGACTTTGCAGAAGTGTTTCAGCTAATGGTATCTCATAGGGAAGATTCTTCAAACTATATCATTTAAATACAAAGATACCATTGTGAAACATCATTGGCATTCTTGTGAAATTTGAAAAGAAAAGAAACCCAAATCCCCCAACAAGCCACAATCAAACAGCAGAGTAAATTAGAACCTTGCTGCTCTGCAGGGAGAAGCTGAAATGTACGATTGCTTTTGTGCACTGCATTTCCACTACAATCAAGGGCAAAGTTACCATTCTCAGGTTTACCATTAGAATATTCAGCAGTGACTAGATGGGGAAAAATGAACAGTACAATTAAAGAAAATAAAAATTTAACTGCATACTATTTACAAAAATCCTATTAAAATCAGAAATAAAGATAGCTAGCAATGAAAGAGCATGGGGAAGCTACAGAATTGATCCTTGGTAATATAACTGTCCAGTACACCTCAGTTTTTTCACTTGGTATGTCTACATATGTACATATTTTAGAAGTGCTTTTTTACATTGAAAAAATATGAATTAATACAAATCATGGAAGAGTGTCTTCCAAAGTATTCATTGTCCAGGAGGATTACTGGTAGTTGATTAAAATATTAAAATTTACATGGTACTAAAAACTAAGCTGGAAAATAAATTTAAAATAAATATATGACTAATGGAAACTATACTGAATTTTTATTAACTTGTAAACTTACTAGATCAAAATGTCTCAAGTTGGTAGCAAGATATATTTGAATTTATGTTTAGCTTTTTATAGACTATTTGGGGATTTGAACAATAGGAGTAGATTTGAAAGAATGTAGATAAAAGGGAAACTTTTGTCTAATAAGTACAGGAATAATGGAGGAACTACTTAGAATGAATGTCTAACATAAAAGAAATACAGCTATGCTATAGTGCATGGAGAGTAAAAAGGTTCCTGTCTCTAAAAAAAAAAAAAGAAAAAAAAAAGATTTTTACTAGTTATTCAGATGCTTAATTTGAACCCGTTGTCTACCAGCCTCTACAGCAGCACCGGCATGTGGAAAGTGCCAGAGGCTGACATGCTTTATGGCAAGAAGTGGAGAGGTGGAATTTTCTGGCACACTGAAGTTAAAATGCCAACATATATGCACATTTACTCATTTTTCCTGCTCATAGTTAAGAAAGTCATATGCACCCCCCAACCTATCTGGGACTTGGATGGCTTGCTTAGAGAACCAAATTAAGTTTTCTAGGTAGTCTTTACCTAGTTAGACAACACTGAAGAACTTTAATCTGAAAAAGATGGGAGAAGACATAACAGAGTAAAAAGTCGGAATTTCCTGGCACACTGAAGTTATTTAAAATACATTTTGACACAATGTTAGCATTTGAAATAGCTGTACTTTTAATAGAAATGTTGAATATATAGCTACAGCTAATTCCTTGACACATATCTTTCCTTTTCCTACAGCATCACCTGTAACCTCACTTGGGTTGAAAATTCCTGAATTTCTATTCTTCATTTTTTCCAGGTGGCCAGAAAGTTCAAAGGAGAGAATTCTCATTGTTTTCTGATTGCAGGATCCATTAGCATCCAAAACTGTGTAAAATGAGTGCAAACAAGAAAAAAATCAACAAAGTTTGCTTGGTTAGGGGTCTTTGCAATAATACTAATACTGATATCAATACTAATGCTAGCAACAATAATTAATTTTTTTCTTTAATTTGTCCAAATTTGAATTAATATCCTGATAAGGCATCATTTAATGATGTAACAGGGATAGTTTCATACTGACCTAACCTTACTCCTGGAGAAGTGAACACCATCACTGTGTTCTGGGAGAGAGCATGGACAAATAGAGCTCTGAAAAAAAGTATTCTCCTGGGATAAAAAAAGCTCTGACCACTTCTACACTCACGCAAAAGAAGATATTTGAGATAGTAAAAATGTGGACATTTATGGAAGAGGAAACATGCAGGTAAGCTCATAGGTAAGAATAGCTGTGATATGTCAGCTCTAAAGTCCTTAGGTGGCAGTGGCAGGAGGATTTGCCTTGGCCTGCTGCTGTGAACATTTGTATGTTAAGTCTGCTTTCTAGGTCTTCATATAGGAGTTAAGTGAATCAAAATACTTGGGGCAAATCCAAGTTAAGCACTTAAGTGCTATTCAAGCTTTCGAGATAACCTTACACTGGTTATGTCACGAATGTATATATATAGCTTTCTATTGAGTTTCTACATCCTGCTACTCAGGTACAGAATTGAAGCCATCTTTGGCTAGAAATTGTAAGAGTGATGGAAGAAAGGTGTGTTAGATGATATCCTACATAATGAGTGTTATTATGACCAGCATATGAACAGCATTTTCTGTTGGTCATTATGGGAAGAAAGGTAAAGTGAAGAAATCAGTCCTCACTCAACATTGGGTATTAACCTTACATTTTTTGTTGAGAGCTGCCTATTTCTTTTTCTATTTCATTTGTTTTGCTCAGCGATAATGCATTACTTTGTTGCTGTGTTATGCAAACTATTTCATATAAGATCTGTTATGGGTGAGTTAGCCTGAAATGCTCTCACGCAAGTTCAGGTTGTCAGTTCCTTTCTGCTTCAGTAGAAGCCAAGACTTGTCCTATCATAGGCTGATAGCAAAATATATAATTTCTGTCTGATTAGCACATCTTCTGGCTAGCTCCTAGCTGCAAGTAGATTTTTAAATTAAATTATTTATTCATAACTATTAATTCATAACCACTATTTGAAATTCTTCATTATGCTTCTAGATATTAGAATTGTAATATTAATTGTACTTCACTTCCATGGGATTTTCCAGGAGCTGACCTTTACAATATAAGCCAATTAGGCCAGTCAGAGCATTCCTCTACTCTTCTGAGAGGGATGAAATTAGAAAATGGCTTGTTATACCTCTGAATAAGGCGGAAGGCTGAACTATTAGTGTTTGAAGTCCTCCCAGTTAATCTCTGTGGACAAGAGATTTCCACACAATGAAGTTACACATGCAGTTTTAAAAATCTAATCTCAGTTCCTCTCAGAAAGCTTGTATTTTCTCTGTCAGGTCTTTGCTAGGAAGAAGTCCATTGCAAACATTGAAGAAGCCCCGGGATGTTTCTGAGCTCGATAATACCTATTGTAATTTTTAGGTTTCCAGCCATTTTAAACATGGAACTGCCTGTTCCGTGGTACCTGTCCGTGGTACCTGGTTAAACATGGTACCTGTCCTGTACCAACATGATCAACATCTGGGAATTTCCAAAGAGTTAATTTTGACTACATGGGCACAGAACTGATACATCAATTTTTACTTTCCAGAATTAGTCAAAGGAAAAAACTGTGTGATCTAAGACTTTTTATAATAATACACATGAAAAGTTGTTTTTCTTTAATAAGTATTTTGAATTGTTTGCAGTTAGCTGAAACAAAATCACACAACACAGGAATGCATACAAGCATGAAACTAATCAGTACAGAATTTCCATTTTAAAGGTCAATCCATTTGCTTTACTTCACTTACCATTTCATAAATGCAGAAGGAATTTAATAAATAGAAATTAATAATGGAATTAGAAGAGAAGAAATCAAGAGTTAAAGTCTATATGTCTAAAATAGTTTTTGGCATACTGGTTTATATCTATACAAAGAAAACTTCCATTCTAAAATACACTAGTTTAAAGAAGGCAGCTTGATTGCAAATAAAATTAAGCTAAAACAATAGGCTTTCACAAAACAACAGTAAAAGACTGATTTTTTTTCCTCATTAATGATTTGTAAGTAGGGCAGACAAATTTTATTTCAAACATAAAGACTGATTTATTAATTTAATTTAACTTTCAGTATTCAATTTTCACTAAAACCAGAATTTCTATCGAAAAGTTACATCTAGTTTTCTATCCAAATAGAAGGACATGAAACACTTCTTGGTAAAATTTTTATCAAAACCACTGATGAATCATTCCTCTGAAGAATCCAAATTCAACTAGTGTGCTATATTTATCAGAGTAGGAAATAGAATTTTTCTTTAAAGAGACAGTTTTTCAATTCACATTTCATCTCTTTTCTATCACTCCCTCTATTTTATTATTTTGTTTGTGATTCAACTCACTAGCAATGATGATGACACTTTTCACTGCTTTTAAGGCCAACTGAGAGTATTTAGTTAATCTTCTCCAAATTCCTGATTCACAGAAGTTCCATCATTTGTGTTCATTAATGCTTGAAGCTGAAGTTAAGTACACCTTCCAGAAAAGCTCCTCATGTTGATTTTGAAACTACTGTTTGTACAGTGTCTACCACAGGCCTTGGTTACAAGTCTCAGTAAATAACACTTATTCCATTCAAACTGGCACATTAGTTCAATGTCAGCATTTTGGCACAAATTTCTATATCATTATGTTTAAGTTCACTTCCAGGTATTTGGTATTATTACTCTTTGTTTTCTCAACAGAATTATTCTTTATCTGATTTCCAGCACTTACAGATGGATAAAATTACTCCTTAATCTTCTGTTTGACAAACTAAATTGATTGAGAACCTTGAATCTCTATCTGTAAGCTACAATTTCCAACTCTTTAATGATGTCTCGGCTCTTCTCCAAACCCAGTTTAGTTTCTCAAGATCCTTCTTGAAATATGGACATCCAAATTACAAAACGTATTTCAGTAATGTTCACATCAGTAGCATAATAGTTACGTCCTGAAGGACAATATTATTCCACGTTTCTCATTGGAATTATAATTAGCTATGACCATAATACCTTATTTAGAGTAATTGCTCCCTGGGGTAGAGTGTCCTGTCATACATGATTGTCTGCAACTTGGATTTAGGTGTAAAACCAGGCATCTTGCATCTGTTCCCTATTCAAACACATAGTGGTTTACCACATCTATAAATCAAGTTACCTGTAATGCTTTGTGTTGGTGATCTGACCTTATAATGATTTCCACCTACTTCACTGATGACTTTTTGTGTTTTCTTTCATGTCATTAACAGAAGCATTAAATGGCATAGTTCAAAAGTTGATTTAGAGAGGTAATATCATAAGTGATTGAGAAAGTCAATTTTTTTCAACTTGTTTTCAAATTCTTAATTGCAAGCAAACTGCTTTTTGGAAGGTACAAATCTTCCTCACCCTTTCTAGTTTTGCAATTACATAGTTTGACTGAGAACTGGTAAAATTAGATTTAAATTGGTCCAGTGTATATTGTGTAATTCACCCTTTGGTTTAAGTTTCTTTTCCTACTTGATTATATTGTTACATATATCACTTTAAGATTAATTATATATTTAACTATTAACACCTGCTAAATCTTACAGAGTTTCTATTTTAAAAGACAACTATAAATACCATACTAATATTCAAAAGTAGCAGTAATGCATAATCTCTATCTATTTTAAAATGTCATGTTATTGCAAACACACATGTGATTCGATTACTCACTGTTAAAAAATTGATCAAAGCTATTTGTGTATTTAAAGCTGAGTATGTACTTAATTACTTGCTCATTTCCCTAGTAAAGTATCCCATAGTTCTGACTGTTTCTGCTTCTCTAAATGTACCATAAGAATCTTATTCGCGCACAGCACTGGCTGGTAGCTGTGAGCTGTGCCCAGGTTTCAGAGCCCCATGCAGAAACATTCACATACCCTTTGGATACTCCTTTCTCAGAATTTCAGCTCCTCTGCCACTGCCTTCTGCTACCTTTGATGCCAGTTGGTGCTGCTGGCTCTGGTGAAGCGACAAGGTTGCTTGTCTTCAAGATGTACCTTGACTTAAATGCTTCATTGTTATCCTTACTGTGGGGTAGATATACACTTGGCTTGTATGCCTGAATTGTTTGCATGTGTCTTTCCCTAGAGAACTGTTACTGACTTCTGGCAACAGGGAAAATAGTGAGAAGTAGAGGGAACCAATTTAAAGCAGTGCAATTAATATGTTTTCCAGATAAAAATTTGAGATGTTTTCTGAAGAGAACTCGCGTAAATGTGGTTAAAAGCCGTATTTCAGCTAGCATCCACCTTCTGTGGAAAGATGCCTAGACCATTTCTTAAAATGGCTTAACAAAACTGGCAGCTAACTTAAACCAGTATTACCTCTGGAATGGGCCAGGTGAGCTCTAGTAATGAGCAAGTTTTCCTGGGCTTCCTTTGGGTATCACAGGAATCCCACTGCCAATGATCCTTCAAACTCAGTGAAGTTTCCCTTGTTATTTTAAGTTTCATATAAAATCAATCTCAATACAGTTTGGATCCTGAATAATGAAGGTTAGGAGTTTTGCAGCCAGGATTTTGGTTCTTCCCATTACAATTTTAGGCTAGGTTCTGAAAACATCACTATTTATGATTTCAAATATTTTTGTCCATTCCTGCTGGACTAATTTACTTATCTAAGCACAAGCTTCTAGGATTTCTCCCAGACTGTTTCACTATTTTTCAGAAGGAATGTAAAATCTAAAATCACACTTGAGATTTCTCCTGTGGGCAGCAAAACCTTGAGACAGCAGTGCTGATAGTCCCATGAAAGTGGGGAGGGACCGCTCAGGTTCTGGAATTGTTATTTGACAATAGTCTTAGTTTTGTATACCTGACCAGAGACAATTACAAATTCCTTCAGACTATGTGAGCAGAGGTAGTAGGGTATTTTCTTCTCTTTTGGATGCCAATACTGTCAGGTATTACTGAAATATTAAATTATATAGCTGACTCAAATTCTGTTACAGCTGACTCAAATTCTGTTTAAGTGCCTTATCCAAATTGCTATGGCTGTTATCTTAAAATGCATCTTCTGAACACTAAATAGCAAGCATTGTTTCTTGGGCTACAATTCTTTTTTCTGCTTTGAACACTGTTCTAATGGGAAAATTAGTTATAATATGAGCTTTTGCTCAAGAGTGAAATTAAAAACATTATTGAATTATCTGAAGGAAAACATCAACAGGAAAAAAAGTGTACTATCATGACCTTTTGCTAGAGATGAAAGATGTACCTGGCAATGTGCATTCTTTCTATATTCCAGCAAAGGAAATGTGCTTAAATTCATCTTCAATTTTCTTCATACTATCTAAGACACTTTTGATTAATGTTAGGGTCAGGAAAAGAACTCAAGTTCACCTGTAAAATAGCTTTGAGGCTTGGAATGGCCATCCCTTAATTCACTGCAGTGATCTATTCCTCTTCCTTATTCCTAGTAATATTTGTCATTTACAAGCCAGATCATTCTTTCTTCTTCTTAAGTGTGGTATTCCAGAGTTCTGGCTAAGATTAGATGCTCTGAATGACTAAGCAGATTAGTGGAGACTCTCACTGTACAAACTCATGTTTTATTTGTGTAGGAAATTAATCTTAGAACTGGTACCTTAGAATTGAAAGCACTTGAGTTAAAGGCACCTTCAAAGTACAGTGATGTATTAAAAGGTAAAAAAATGAGGCAAAGAAAATATGAACAATGGATAGCTGTGAACACATTTGTCTTGGGAGATATATTTTAGGAAAGGTGGAGAAAAATATTAAAAATTCACTGTACTAAGCTTTTTAAAAAAAATATTTCTAAATTTTTTAAATTTTAAAAAACATTGGTAAAATATAGAAATTCATATACAAATATACATAATATTACATATATACATGTATATATATATTTAATATACATATTAAAGATGTGATATTATGGCCAGCTTTGTAATACCACTTAAAATACATTTTTAAATGTATTTTTTTAATATTGAATACAGCATAAATGTCCTCTCTGTAGAGTCCAAGCCATAGCATCATAAAAATGCAACAGTATCTTCCCTGTAGGGTAAATCCTGTAGTCATTAACATTTTGAGTGACTCATGTGGTGTGTTTTCTAAACAGGAAAAAAACTGGGAAGCTAGGGCAAAGACAGAAATATTACCACTTAAAGCTCTGCTGCTTCCATTAATTTTCATGCAGACTTCTGCTTTTCACTACATTTCAAGCAAAACATTTCACACACAAAAAAAACCCCTCTTTCATCCCAATTTAGGAAAGCCCTGTAATTCTGGAAAACTTGTGAGCTGGAAGCCATGCAAAGCATGGTGTAACCCATCAACTGCCAAAATCCTCAAGCCATGTGCTTCCCTTAGGTAAGGGCCACTTGTGACAAAGTTTTATGTAAAGATGACAAGCCACATCTTCCTGGCACTTTACGTGAGAATTTCAGAAGAGAATCCTGTATGAGCAGAGGCTGAAAACACCAGAAAAGAACAGAGTTTCATGACAGTGGTCACTTACATGAACAACGGATTAGAGGCAAGTCAAACGAGATGCCAGAACTGATGATTAGTGCATTTTTTCTGTGTAGAAGGAAAGAAGTTCCAGTGAAGTGAAGGGAAGGTGCAAAAGCTGAGGGTATCCAGAGTGGGTTTAGGAGAGAAGTATTTGAAATAATAACTAACAATATCTTCTGGAATTTAGGGCCATGTGTCAATAGGTAGAAACAGGAGTAGGTTTAGAAAAGGATGCATAGTTTTAATTATATAATCTAGGTTGATGGGAACAGTTCAGGAGGTAACAAGAGGAGGAATGGAGGTAGAAATGGAAAAGATCCATAGCCAACAGGAGATTAGGCTAAAAGCATGAAGAGAGAAATTAAAGGCTTGGAAGAAAGTATTTTCTCAGTACCACATTTTCTAGTTAAAATATTCTTGTAAGAGGATGCTATGCAATAGTCAGTGAAGCCCTCTGGGTTAAGACCTCCATTACGAAACTGTTTCACACTTTGACTCAACAAAATATGTCAGCCTAGTACTTTACATGCCCTTCTTTTAAAGCTCATAAATACATGGAAGAGTATGACACCTGACTAGATAACCTGAAGAAAACATGAAGTTATTTTAAGTGTAGATGGGTTTTGGAAACATTTACCGAGGGGTAGGTGCAGACTGGTAGATTAGAAATACAAGTCTAGCTGATCAAGTCTCTCTTGTATCCTTGAAAGCCCAAAAAGTCACCAATAGCAGATGGGTGAGGAATGCAGAAGACAAGCAGCAGTCTTGTCCCATACAAAAGACTGACCTGCTGATTAACAAACAAGAGAATTTTAGTTGAAAAAAAAAGACAAAAAATCAATTTATATTTTGTTAAATACGTATGGATAACTGGCAATAACATCTACTAAGCCTTGAAGAAATAAAAATAGTAAGAACAACATTTTATAGTTGCAAAGTACAGTAAAGAACCTCCTGTCTAGCAAAGGCAAGGGCAAGAAGACTTTCAATTTGACATACAGAAGCAAAGGTGTTAACATACTTAATTAGTTCATTTCAGCAGATTTCATTCTGAATCATTCTCATTAAGATGGTTAAAAGGGAAGCTGAAGATGAGTCTCTCAAAAAACATTTCTACTTCAGGAAAACAATTTCTTTTAAAAATATGCATAAGGAAATAGATTTCTTTACTTTTTTGAAAAAAAATATTTCTTCCTAAACTAATGTTGTTCTGTATTTAATTTTTACATTGTATTGTGGAACAGTGTTTGTGTCCTGTAAGTGTAGAAATCACTGTGTAAATGTGTTAGCTACCTTAGTGAAATGCAGAAATAATGCTGCTATTTTTAACAAAAAGCTCTCTAAGGTATCTCACATGTAAGAATAGAGTGAAGATAACATGCACATTAAAAATTAGAAAATATCTGATATTAGATTTTGGCACAGATCAAGAATTAACACAATATGACATAAAACCTGGACAAAGGTACAAAATAACATTCTGTAGCTTGCCAGACATAAAAGTCCCTTCATTTATGCTTGTGTTTAAGTATTTTTTAAACAACAATAATTTTGAAAAGAGTTATTACAAATGCCTTAGTTCTGGACATGAAGGAATACTATTTGAGAGAAAATTACTGTTTCTCTGACTTAGCTAAGCATTATCATTACTTTTTCACCTGTACTTTTCTTCTAAATTAGTTTTGTTTTGGCATTCTTGTTACCTTACTGAGGTTAGGAATTCTGCAGGATGAACCTGTTGCACTCAGTTTTTGAATGAGTGACTTAATTTCATCTCCAGGTGTCTTTCTTTCTTTCTTTCTTTCTTTCTTTCTTTCTTTCTTTCTTTCTTTCTTTCTTTCTTTCTTTCTTTCTTTTCTTTAGTCTAAGACAGTGAAATAATGTATTTGATCTTTTGGAGAAGTCAGCCCTGTGACATATCTTCTCTATGTTTACATGACCCAAATCCTTCATAATACTGTTTTCATCAGGGTGTGTTAAACCTCATTTACAAAAAATTGGGATCTACAACACACTTGATTGTTTTAATCTGAGAACCTGAAACAGGTGGAAAACAAATTTAATGCACATGAACTGTAGTTCAGTCGTCTTTGTTAGGAATTATGAATTAAGTGTGGCAGCTTTGTACAACTCTTGAAGATAAGGATAAACTCAAATTTTTGTTGGCTTTGTATCTTAAGAGGCTCTTCTATCAAAGAATACATATATTTGTGTGAGCTATTAAATGCTAGAGAAACACTTCATATTCAGTTAAACTTTTTCTAGACACAGCAGCTTTATATTGCCTCCCAGTAAATTTTACACTTTCTATTTCTTACTCCTAGTCAATAACAGTAATCCTAAAAATTGAAGTATGTTAATAACTTATAAGTATTTTTCACTGATGAGATGGTTTCTTCCAAAAATCTTTAAGAGTAAAATAGATCCCTAACGGAATCATAGGTGGAAAAAACTCTCTTTACCCATTTGCTTAGAGGGAATAATGTACGGAAAAAGGAAATTGTACAATTACTCTCTTTAGAAGTCTGTTAAAGCCACCAAATATTGTTGAAGCTTTACCTGTTCTTCAGAAGTTACATCATTTATTTAAGAAATTAAAGAAAAACAGATCACTGTGATGATGTAGCTTTATCACCTATGAGTAAGCCATTAAAAACACATTTTGTTCTTCATAAGGCAAATTTTCCTGTATCTAAATCTTTAAAATTAAATTTCACAAAGATTTGAGAGAAGGTTTTCCTACCTAAAGTGTAAGCTTAACTCACCATGGATGACAGAAATGAATGCAGTGAAAGCAATTTCAGTGTCTGCTAAGGTGTTAGGCTATAAACTTAATTATGAGAGGTGCTAATCCACAGAGATCACAGAAGTATCTAATTTTATTGATTTTTTTTTTTTTAAAGTAGCAGGTTGTCAGCTAGTGATCACTGTGGAAACTTTGCAGAGTAATCACAAGTAAGCTACTATTTCAGCACTAAGACTTCTACGTGTCTTCTGTGCTCTCTCTCCTTAGGTGTAGTGGTGAATAGATCCACATCCTCCTCCATCAGTTAAATCTCATCATTCCTGAAAGTAGCACAGACCCAGAAGAATTAAGAAAGCCCTGAGAGGGCTGCACAGGTAGGAAATCTCCAAATATGGCAGGCAGTCATGAGCTACAGGATGTGGTCTGGAACTGCAGCCTGAGGCAGGAATACTGCTTTGCTTCACTTTACAGCTCCAAAGTACCCAGAGGTTTACTTACAGAGAAATACATTGGGGTGCACAATTACTCGTAATGTTTTCACAGAATGATAGCTGTTCTCACAGCAGTACAAATTCCTCACATTCAATGGTTACGTGATGTTTTCTACTTTTCTAATATGTTTCTTAGTACTGCAATTGTAAAAAATCAGCTGAAGTGCATGAATACAAGGTATTTGTGTGACCCTAAAAAAACTCACTTTGAAGCAAAAAACTAAAAACACCACTTAAAGTTTCTTATTTGGGAGCTTAAATTTTAAATTTTGAGCACCAGGATGTGACCAGCACACATCACAGGCCCAGGCTGAGCTTCTGAAAGGGCACAACACAAATGCCTTTGGTCAGTTGGTTTTCTTAGCATAGAAATGAGCTTGAATTTTTTATTTGTTTGCTTTCCAGGGGAAAAAAGAACCTGAGTGGACAACAGGGTTTTGTAGTAGGGCATTTGTTTTGTTTTGTTATGTATTCTATAATGTTTGAGAAATCTTGGCAGAAAAAGCATGCCTTGCATTTAAGATGGGAGTGGGAATGGTCAAATATGTTAATGAATTGATGCTGATAGTTCCGTAAGGACTGATGGCCTCTGTAAACCAACAGAGAACCTCTGAGAGAACCAATCCATATGTGTAAAATCTTAAGCAAATAAGCTCATAATTTCTCAAGATAACTAAATAATAATTTAATGCAGGGTCACTGTCAGGTCTACGTTCCTGTTTTCTTTGGGTAACAGATATACACAGAAAACATAAGCATGATTAATGATCATTTTTATTCCAGGCACATGTGAAAAACAAGCTTACTCCTCAGTCCAATTTTGTAGACATACCCCATCTCAAGCTTTCGCTTTCCTTGCTGTTGGGGATCCAGGCAAGG
>VZRW01012686.1:508941-577087 GCA_013398125.1 Aegotheles bennettii | reverse complement strand
TCTGTGATTCTGTGAAGTGTTTTATGTAATCACATTTTAAGTGTTTCTGCTTCAGTACATAATCATAAATGTCAGCTGAAAGTTAACTTTGTTGTTTATTAAATGTATGTTAATAATGTCGTTGGAAACCTAAGTGCTCTATTGATTGCAAATGTAAATTGGCAATGCTGCGGTCTCTATCTGCCAGTCAATCACAGCAGTATGAGTTAGTGAGGTAAAAACAGAATAAGGGAGCTGATTACAGAAAGCAGTGAAGGAAGAGATAGATGGGAGAGAATATTTTTGTATTTAGCAGTATCATCAGACTCCCTACAATATAACTGTTCATGCAGCAGTTGATAAAGTTCCAATCCCTAGAGCCTATTTCTTTCAGCTCAAAGCTCAGATGAGGCACAGACACCCCCACCACCACCTCCTTTAGGAAAGAGCAAGAAGTAATGCTGGGTTATAGGAGACAGCCCCTCAGGGAGCACTATCTAGAGACACAGCTGCTGAATGACACTGATCAGGGACTCCTAGACCATCTCCTGTTTCTTCTGAGCCATATAATTACTGACAAGACTGGTGTAAAAGTTTGTGCTAAAACTTCCAATAGAGTAACCATATCCAGAGCAAATGGTAGCTAGCAACTAGCCACATCTTAAGATCGTATTCAAAAATAGGAAGAGAGAAGACAACCAACTTTCTTGTAAAGGTGGGCTGAAGTTTCAGTCCTGCTTTTCTATCCAGGTTCTACAAAGGTTTTGGCAAAATCCTTGTTAGTAAATGTGAAATCCTTAATACTGCTTTTTTTTTCATACTGATAATTCATATGGTGTCAGAGACTTACTAAGTGCTAGAGTCAACAAGAACTTAAATTCTCAGGGTTACAACTTACTCCTCCCTGCCTTAGATTCCAGGCTATCAAACAGCATAACATTATTTTGTAAATCTTCTGTGAAGGTCTTCTTATATTGTTTACAATAATAAGGCTTCAAATTCATTTGAGCTCCTAATTACCAATGTAGACTGACTAAAAGTAAATCAGAACCACATTATTGTAGTATTATGCAGAAAGGGTCATAAGTGCTATTTGATTGACGCTATTTATTTCCTGTACACAAATGAGAGTTTCCCTCTGAGCACAGCAGATACTGTCTTGAACAATATTGTTATGGAGATAAAGTGCTGTAGAGACGTCTTTTAGAGGAGAATTAGAATAACTCATAAGCAGCTGAACTAAAGCAGCCTGCTTTCTGGAGGGTTTGAGTCCTGTCTCCTACTGCTTTTCCTCATCACCAGTTCCCAAAACCTTTTCTGTGGTGTAAGGCTCAGGTCAGGGTAAGGCACTGTAATGCTCCTTCTGCTTTGTCACGGATCTGGACATTCCATAGGGAGCTATAGTTGTTTTAAGCTACCTATACATCAACCAGCAAGCAGTAAGAGTGTGCTGATTGATACATTGGCTGACCAAACAGAATAGACTCTGTTCATATAGCTTCATAGAATCGCAGAATCATTATGGTTGGAAGGGACCTCCAGGGTCATCAAGTCCAACCTTTATCCCATCATATTCCTAACTATTAGACCATGGCCTCAAGTGCCTCATCAACCTGTTTTTTTGAACGCCCCCAGGGATGGTGACTCCACCACCTCCCTGGGCAGCCCATTCCAGTGCCCAACCACCCTCTCAGGAAAGAACTTCTTCCTAATATCCAACCTAAACTTCCCCTGACAGAACTTGAGGCCATTTCCTCTCGTCCTGTCATTAGCAATTCGGGAGAAGAGACCAACACCAGCCTCACTACACCCTCCCTTTAGGTAGGTGTAGAGGGCAATAAGGTCTCTTCACTTTGATTGGAAGCACTGGTTTGGGTTGTTTTCTTATTCAGACAGACTTTTCATAAAACATTCTAGCCTTTATATGGAGATGTTGCCAATTCTGACAAATGGAGCAACAATGGTCAACAGATTCAAAAAGTAAAAAGACGAAATTAAGCATCAGATACACAAATAACTTGAGCTGATCAGCTTCATTTACACACAAAATTATTCCACCTCCCTTCTTCAAATAATTTAAAAGATCTATATCAAACTTAACCAAAGCTGCTAGAAGTCAGACAACTATATAATAAACTGCTAACAATTAATTTTTATAAACATATAATTTATTTTCAGAAAAATGTGTAAGATGAATCTACGTCAAATTTCTAACACTAGAAAAAAATTTCCACTGAAGAAAGAGCAGTTTTGTTAGGTACACAATAACAATGCTGGAAAAATACCTGAAGACTGAAAATGTCAAGTGACAGATTATTTCATAAATGACTATTTAATTCAAGTAGTAGTTGACTTGATTTTTCAAAAAAACTATAATTAAAGTACTTTATAATTTTTTTGCTGCCTATATAAAATAAAATAATTGCATAATTAGCACATAATTACTTTCAGGAGTGACTAATTTTGGATTCTATTAAGTATGTATTAATTGCTATGCTGGCAACTGCAAAAAAAAAGTAAAAAAGTAAAAGCCTTCCCTTATCAAGGTCAGCATTTGCATTATAAGACAATAAAAATAGTGTTAAAACAATTAAATACTTCAATATTCAATGTCTGCAAGGCAGTGAAATGGAGGGACAACCATAGGACTCATAAGGGATTGCTGTCAGGATCGAAGTCGACCTCAGACTCAAAGATCTGGTGTTGCACCCCTTTGAAGACAAATGCTTCTGATGACTTTACTGGAGCAGGATTAGGTCCATTGACATGTTACCTATTGACTGATGTTCATTAACTATACAGACTCCACTTCTAAACCTCTTGTTCATACTCCATCATGCATAAATACTCCTACTGTTAAGTCTGAGGATTACGTAAAGATAATTAAACTTCCAGCTCTTGTTGCAGTTGCTTGCTTTATTTCATCTGTGAATGGGAAGAGATAATAGGGGAAGTGCAGTGTGATCAACAAACTTGGCTCATGGTTTTATTCCCTGAAATCAGGAGGACACTCTTCTCATTTACTGTTAGCAGCCACTTATCTTGCTAGTAACCAGCTGCATTAACCAACAGATTGAATTAAATGAAAAAGAGCCAGCAATCTGACAGAACATAATAAACTGTTCCAGTAGAAACTAAAAATTAAGAACTACAAGTTTCCTCCATGCAGTATCACTGCTTTAATCTTTCTAGATGTCCTATTCCTCATTTCAGCAATTTCACCAATATCCAGTTTTACAGACCACAGCAAATGATATCGGAAAAACAGTTCCTAGCACTGTTCTTTCTATAAGGAAAACAAGGGATCTAGAAAAAATGGAAGCCAGATTTGGCTTTGATAAAACTTGCTTTTGTTTGCAAGGTTAGGTAACTGCATAGGCCCAGCTCATCTATGCCTAACCTAGTATTTTTCTTTGGCCTAAATTAATTCAATTCAAAATGTTATGGATGCATAAATAATTCAGTCTGATTTTCAAAGACATAGAAAAAAGCAGGACCTTTGCTCATAACCACTTCAGCTCTACTGAAAATGTTCATTGCTATATTTATATTTAAGAGAAAATGTCTATTTTGTATGGATGGGGAGAATGTTAAACTTTTTAATATCAATGGAGACAGTCTGATTAGCCTTTCATACTTATTCCTCCATGTTTGGATTTCATTAGATCTATATTTTGGCAGTTTGAAGTAGAGGGTAATTATAAATAAGACAAAAATTGTTCTGCCAAGTGCTACCTTACCAAATAATCTTACAGATGTTCATATGTGGCACTGGAATTATTATTCCAGTAATATACTTTTTATATAAGTAACTAGCTGAAGAAGGCCAAATGATCCTTGAGGAGCAGGTTGGGGGAACACCTGACCCAGTTAATTCTAGCAAAGACAGCTAGAACCTGAAGCTGTTCTTTGTACCAACAAATTGGGTTTGGGAAAACTGCTAGAGGGGCAGAAACATGATCTTCCACAGCCTAGATACAAAACCTGGTGTACTGCAACTAGGGACTGGATGATAGAATGAATATTCCCTACACTAAGGAGAAAAGGGAGTACAGGGTGAGAGTTTCAGCTTGTTTTCTCAGTGTGGTGCTGTTCCAGCCAGGGTTTATAAGAATGTGGTCATGTGGCCTTAGCACTTCTCAGGATGATTCATGCTACGTGAGCTGACCCTGAAGGGCATCTTCCCTTAAGCAAAGTGCCTTGTACATTCTGCACCCTTCTGTGAATCAGCATTTCAGAGAAAAACCTCAAAACTTACAGCTGACTACAGACTGAAAGAGTAAATTTAAACTGCTTCATGGTCTATGCTAATTTTTCAGACTGTTTTCACACTTAATTGAAGATGTGTTTACCTGCTGCATATTCAATACAAGTCCATACAGAATATAAGTATGCTCAAAATGGAATAGAGTTTTCTCTTACATTTCATCCTGTCCAGTATCTACTTACAGATCACTGTTGAACTTTGATGTCTCTAACAAATCTAGGCTCCCAAGCTCTAGCATACATCCACACATCACACAACAATAAGTTCTGTCCTGTCTTGACAGCTTTCAGTTAAAATAAAGATTATCCTACATCTCTTAACTGTGTCTTACCTTGATCACAAAGCAAGTTGGAGACAATATATTATCTTTTTTAATACTCCAATGCTCCATTCACTGAGTCACATTGATTTGTGAATTGTGTTGTTAAAATGCTTTTTGACTGAATGATTTTTTCAAAGAAAAAACCAACCAAACAACCCACACACAAAACTTCATTTCTATACCATTTTTGTCTCCCAAGACATCAGAAAAATCTTAACATGTTCCTACATTTGAGTAAATGTATTAGCATTGAATGTGTTCTTGATAAGATCTTCTTTAACAAGAGGTCAAACCTCATTTGGTCTTTGAAACTTGTTTGGTTTTGTTTGTTACAGCTTTGATAATAACACCTCTCTCATGATTCTGAAATCATCCTAGATAGCTGAGGTACTGGTAATATCAGATATCCTCTTTTAGTGACCACAAATTATTATTTCAGTCAAAAAAGACTAAGTTAGTATTTATTTTTTTAAAAAATGCTGCAATACATTGATCATTGTTTTGCATTGAAACCCATTTAAAAATAAAACAGTATGTATTTATCTGAAATAATAGAAGGTCTGCTTGCAGATTTTTGGCCTGATCCTGCTTACATTAACACCAGCCTTGCAGTGCAGCTATTTTTACTTCTGCCATTCCTACATTTGCTGCTCTGCATCCCATGTGTATTTCAGGTATCTCAAAGTGGTAATCAGCTGTACTGGTCAGTCTCACCTGTAGATGGACCACAAGCCATATAAAAGGCTGTGGAATAATCTAAGCATCTAAAAAATCCTAAAAAAACAAGTCACTGCTAAAGAAGTTCAATCTCCCTTTGGACAGGAGCAATAGAATGAAGCAATTTGAGTGGAAGACCTTTTTGCAAGCCTTTCACGAAGGGTGAAATTCAATGTACTCAGATGGTGTGAGAGAAGGCAACTCCTGCCAACGAGATTAAATTGTCAAAGTGAATGAATTTAAAATCTTGGTTTTAACTTTCTGCCTATTTACATATCACATGGAGTTTAACGATTAGCAAATTAGACACAAATCATGTGCAAATCAATGCAAATTGCTAGTTGACACACATAATGTAAACTTCATTTTTCACGTTGGGATGTAGCCAGTTCCTAGTTAACAAGCATATGGATTTCAGATCTAGGGTAAATGAGCTTCTCTGTCATGAGCCAAAGTTTCCCCTCTCTTCTATCCTCTTCCCCCATCACTCCTCTGCTTGGCACAGAAACACCAGACTTTGCGTTCATTCCACACAATTCAGTCAATACTTGCCTTATGTCAGATTTCATTGGCAGATAATAACTTCTAGAGTCATTAAATTAGGCTATGCTTTCTCTAATTTGTGCTCTTTGGTTAGAGTTTTGTGGTCACTTACACTAATTAGAAATGCTTGGTTTATTAACAGAAGATATATGTGCTTTGGAAAGCCCCTTGAGATCACCAAATTATTTATAGATCCTGGCAACTTTTGTTTTCTTGACTTTTGTACTACGTCATATGTAACTACTTTCAACTGAGCTGACAAAAGCCCTTTGAGCTCATCCTCATAATTAAAAACCTTTGCATTCACTGCTTCTCCAGTGCCACTTTTTATTTTAGAGGGGATGTCCCTTTCCTCAGGAGAGATTACGTACAATCAGAATCACAGAACTGGGCAATTGTTGTGACTGGAAGCAATTTCCAGAGGTCCATTCTGAAAACTTGCTCAAAGGAAGAGCAACCTCAAAGATAAATCAGATTCCTTAAGAAATTGTGCAGCTGACTTGGAAAAGTATGCAGGGTCTGAGATTTGCTACCCCCTTGCTGGGTCCCTGTTCCTGTGTGTAAACTGTGATGGGGGAAAAAAAAATTCCTAATAACCAGTCAGAGTTTCCATTGCTGAAACTTGTGGTCTTTGCCTCTTTACCTTTTATTGTGCCAACCCTAAGAAGAGTCTGCATCTGTCTTCTCTCTATGTCCCTGTAGGCAATGTAGGTTGCTATAATTCCCCTTTGCACCTTCTCTCAACCCACTCACAAGCATCCTGTGCTTCAGCCTCCAACCCTCTCTGCTATACTTGCATCAATTTCTCAGCTTTGAGGGTCTCTGCAAAGTCCCACAGACCCCTCAGCAGCAGTTAGTATACTGCTGCCCATTGCTGTGCTGCTGCCAATTATCTGTGAAGTTTGAATAATAAACTTCTCATGCAATTACCAGACACATTTCTTTGTCCCTATCAACAAATCTGCGTAACAGAGACGTTCCTTAAAGGCTGAGTAGAGAAGAAGGTACCTGGAAAACTCTAGGCGGTTCTCACTCTCAGGCTGACTTTGAAGTGTTCCAGACAGGGAAGATAAAAACAGAAAAATCAAGGGGATGTGCCCACTAGCAACATCCAATCCTTAAGGCTCCAATCTCACAGAAAATCTCAAAAAACATGTATGTGCAGCAAAAGTTAAGTCTAACCATTGTTGAAGTCTCAGCATCCATTTAAACTGCCTCAGGCTGGTCACGATTGATTTCAATCCCTATCAGATGTGAATAACATAAACAATCAAAGAAATATGTCTTCTCTGACATGACCCTTAATCGCTTCCAAAAAAAGAGATGCTGACCTTGATTAACATTGTGCTGCTGAATTTGATATGAAAGATCCCATTGATCATGGATTCGAACAACCAGGGACCTGCAGAGCCTTTATCTTCTTCCCTTCATTTAGTGCCTATAGAATTTAAGGTATGATCAAAACAGAGGAGAACATTATACAGGCTGCATTCATAATTTTCTGCTCCCTGCCAAATAGCAAGCTCTTACATCTTTTGTATGAGGTAAGGAAGAAATATTCATAATACCAGAGCTCTGGTTAAGTTTCCTTTGTAATGCATGTGCAGGAGGACAGAGTTAAATTTCTACAGGTAACTCTGCAGACAACATTTTGTAATATCTACCACCATGTAATTACTACCACCTAAACAAATGAAAAGTGCAGAATTTTAAAAATAATTCCGGGGATTTTAGCCTTAAGTCAGCCTTTAATTAGAAAGGCATTTTAGTGTTCTGTACTAGTACTGGCACTCTTCTACAACTTATTCAAATTTATTAATTGTTAAAATTAACACCTTTCCCATGACAACTTTTTTTTCAGCTTGCTCCTATCACAGTTCATCTTTCTCCCATCTAAGTTGCTCTTTCCTTTGCTCCTTGCCTTGCTGCCCAAATAAATTAATTCTGTTATGCCCATGGTTTTGCATGCATAAAACATCAGACATCAGTGAGCATTTTCTGACCTTCTGTTTCTTTCAGAAGTCTGTTCATTACTCTGTGGCTTCAAACAACCAGGTACTATTCATATTTTTTAGACTTCACGATCATCCATCTGATGTGTCAAATGTTTTAAGAGGCTTAGCCAACAAATGTACAGAAAGCTGAAATTTGCAGAAAGCAGTTATAGTCTGAATCTCAGTCAAAAAATGTCTACAAATAATTAAAGACTTGCAGTGACCTCTCTCCTGAGCCCTAGACAGAAAGAGGCTATGGTTACAGTTATATTCTAAATTCAGTATTCCTGCTAACACTTACAGCCCCAAAAGCTAACTGCAGTGGAAAGGATGTGTGGCTGTAGGGTCTGAAAAATGATAGCTGATTGCAAACTGTTCGGAATGACCTCTGCAATGTCCTGACTCCTAAATCACACTCTGAACTTGCTTCACAGAAAGCTTGTTAGCGAGTTAGGGTCCCGGTTCAGGTCACCATGTGGATGTAACCTATAGTCTAGATCCCGGAGGTAGCAAAGGGGAGGCACACAATAGTTGATGATTTTAACAATAGTTGGAAAATATTTCATACTGCATTGGAAAGTGAACAGGGAGTTGCTTGCAGCTTTGGATACTGAAGTCACTTTTTAAAGCCTGCCCTCCTGCAGATACTCCCTTTTGAAAACACCTCAGTGCTTTGGGTTTAGAAATTAACCCACATGGGCACCACAGTGGCACTATTACTTCCTCAACTGGGAGACTTCTTCATTTACAGTCCTGAACTTGAGATTTTTGCCCATGTTGCAGTACATAACAGGAACTCATTAAACGAGGTGTCTGCAAGCCGTTTGCTTTGTATCTAAAAATAAGATCTGTGCCTTATTTCCGCCATGTGATCAATCCAAGAAGGAGATGTTTTCCTTAAGAAATCAAAATGTATCGTCATGAACACTGGATGTTTTTACCTCAGAAACCATATGGATTCACAGAGCAAGCAAAAAGGTTGTGGGTTTTTTTTTCCCCCCCCTCCTTTCCTTCCCTTTTGCTAGGCTTTATTTAAACCTCTTAAATCTGGGCATTGTAAAGGAAGGTTGAGCACTAAACTGCATCCACGCAGTATGTACAGCAGTACCCAGATCTGGCTCCAATGGTTCTATTGAATCAAAATAAGCTGACATAAGCTGGACGATAGAATGACTGGTTTTGTGCTGTCATAGCTTTTAAACTGGTGCTGATTTTAAACAAAATAAAGCAGAGAAACCCCCCCTGAAAAAACCTCTCCCTGGCTTTGAATGAATGCTATATTTCACTGACAAACTTATGCCTTTATGTGCTCATTCTGTGCACTTTATCTGTTTCCAGGATTGCTTCATTGTAAAGATGAAGACAAGTACGATACTGCTCTGAGCCATAGTTCCTTTGGGAGGATCTATCAGGCAAAGCCATTGCTTTCTCAGCTTCTGCAGAAAATTCATTCCATATATATCTCTCTCATCTTAAACACATTTGCTTTTTTTTTTTTTAAATACCTCTCCTTCTCTCCAAGTAAATGCAGCTTCTGCTGCAGTTCAGATGTAAAGCTTTGGATCTGAAGCAGAGAGAATCATGATCAGGCATACCAGGACATGGTGACTTTAAGTGTGGCTTCCATTCCAAATTAGTTGCTTTTCCTTCATACCTGTTCTTTTAATCTTTTCCACAGGCATCACCTTCAGACAGTTTTTTGACCATGTAGTTATCTGTGCAGGGCATTTGAATACTATCTTTCCCTTGATATGCTGTTCATTAACAGAACTCTGGACAGAAATTGTTAAACTCACACCCCAAGACTCCATCATGTGTCTTTCTGTTGTTATTGTAGGTATAGCAATTAATTTTATTCTTTTCCAGTTTCCCATCTCTTCCATGAATAGAGGAGCAGGGGAGGAGTTTTATCTCATGATTCTAGTGACTGTAGGAACTCTCAGAAACTATTGGGACAAAATAAAAGAGGGGAAGAAATCTCAGAATCATAGAATTGTTTTGGTTGGAAAATACCTTAAAAATCATCAAGTCTAACCATTAACCTAGCACACTGCCAAGTCCACCACTAAACCATGTCCTTAAGCACCACATCTATATGTCTTTTAAATCCCTCCAAGGATGGTGACTCCACCACTGCCCTGGGCAGCCTGTGCCAGTGCCTGACAACCCTTTCAGAATTTTTTCCTAATATCCAATCTAAACCTCTCCTGGCACACCCTGAGGCTGTTCCCTCTCATCCTATCACTTATTACCTGGGAAAAAGAGACCAACCTCCACCTTGCTATAAACTCCTTTCAGGGAGTTGTAGAGAGCAATAAAGTCTTCCCTGAGCCTCCTCTTCTCCAGACTAAACAACCCCATTTCCCTCAGCTGCTCCTCGTAGGACTTGTTCTCTAGACCCTTCACCAGGTTTGTTGCTCTTCTTTGGACACACTCCAGCACCTCAAGTCTTTGTTGCAGTGAGGGGCCCAAAACTGAACACAGTATTTGAGGTGTGGCCTCACCAGTCACTGCCCTAGTCCTGCTGGCCACACTATTGCTATTATAAGCCAGGATGCTGTTGGCCCTCTTGTCCTGATGGTAAGTTAAGAAGTTAGAGCAATATGTTGACTGCAAAGTAGAAGATAAACAGATGATGTGGACAAAGTAAACCCATGCTACAGCACCAGCTGGGCGCTCACTGACTAGAGTCAAAAAGGACTTGGGTATCCGAGTAGAGCAGTTGAACTGGTGTGCCTTAACCACAGTGGTGGTAAACTGTATATCTGACTGCATTTGAAAGAGTTTGACCAGTCAGTCAAAGGAAATTATTATTCTCTTCTTTCCAGCATTTGTAAGGCTGTGTCTATCAGTACTTTGTGCAGCTTTGTGCCCCAGTAAAAGACAGATGAAGAAACTGGAAGAGATGCAAACAAAAGGATGAGAAAGCAGGGCTAGTTTGGCCTGGAAGAGAGAATACTTCATTAAATTTTCAAGTTGTCTTTACCTAAATGAAGGAAGGTAGGAGAACACAGAACACAGTAAAAGCACAAGAGGCAACAGTAAAGTTGTGCAAGAAAAACTCGGCTCGAGTACAAGAAAATGAAAAAAACTTGAGTGCCAGGACAGAGGTGCAGAAGGAGTGGTTTGAATCTTCATCCTTGGAGGTTTCCAAGACTCAGCTAGACAAAACCTTGAGGAACATGCTCTGACTTTGCAGTTAGTCTTTTTTTCAGGCTGGACTACAGACCTCCTAAAGTCTATCACAACCTAATTTTTGTATGATTACAGTACATGGATTTTATAAGGCCAACCAAAGGTGGGATTAAGTATGCACAAATTAAACCCTTAAATGTATAGAATAACTTTTATAGACTTTCAGCTAACTCTGTAGACTATTGTTGCTCATTGGCTTCAACAGAAAGGTG
The DNA here is from genome assembly GCA_013398125.1 of Aegotheles bennettii. Lineage (NCBI taxonomy): Eukaryota > Metazoa > Chordata > Aves > Caprimulgiformes > Aegothelidae > Aegotheles > Aegotheles bennettii. The sequence continues at coordinate 565,858 of VZRW01012686.1, read as the reverse complement.
GACTGAGATACAGGCCAGTGTCTGCAGGTGGTAGTATTTGATTGTGCTGGTGTAATATAGCAGGAAGGAGTTGATGGCATTGATTTAGGGTTTGTGATTTTAAATAACTGACAAGCCAGGCACAGTCTGTGTATGGGTGCTTTCTATTGCAGTCAAATCAAAACAAATATAGATAAGGGGCCATGCAAACTGTTTGGGCTATTGTCATATCATTACGTGGTTTCTATTTCTGACAAACATTACTTACATTTCAAAGCACTTTTTTTCCCCAGCTTTCCATATGTCAGCTGCTATGAAAATAACTCAGCAGTGTAAGTAGAAAGGGAACTAAAGTTATTATTATTCTAGTCTCTGATCTGTAGGTGCTCAAATCCTCTACTCACATCTCTACTGCCTCCAAGGATTGTCTGAGGACTGGAGGACTGCAGCCTCAGTCCTGCAGTAAACAACAAACCCTTGCCTTTCCCAGGTATTGCTTCCATCATTCAAAACAAATCTGAAATAGAGGGCTCAAGGCTGGGATCAAGATTCTCTTATTTCATGTAAATGCTAAATATATCAGTCTCTTTGGAGAGATAATCTGTTTTATAGTGTCAATATGCAGTGTTAAGAAGTTAAAAATAAATCAAAAGAAACAATACATACTCTTATACAAAGTGGCACTGTAGGAAAATTTGGCAGAGAAGTAATCTTCTGAATGATTATTCAGGCCCTTTATCTGAAATGCCAGATTAAGTTCAGATCAGTCACCCCATCAAGGTACAATCATAGAATGGTTTGGATTGGAAGGGACCTTTAGTCAACATATAGTCCCACCCCCCTGCCATGGGCAGGGACACCTCCCACTAGACCAGGTTGTTCCAAGCCCCATCCAAACTGGCCTTGAACACTTGCAATGATAGGGCATCCACAACTTCTCAGACAACCTGTCCCAATTGACTGTATAGGCAACCTGTAAAGCACATTTTGGGACCTAAAACAAGACAAAACCCACGTCAACTCTATTTCTTCTTGACCTAGCATGAAAAAGCATTTTACAAGTTTGTAGTCACTCTAACTCGAGGTTTTGCTTACATTCTCCTTGCACAAAGATTTCCATAGTACAGTTTACAAAGCAAGGTAGCCTAAAAGCACCTCATCCCAAGTCAACACTCACCAGACGATTTAACCATCCTTTGGCAGCATCCCACAAATAGGTGCAAAATTCAGATAATTTCAAAGAAGAAAATGTTTTCATTACAGTCACACAATACCTGACAAACTATGTTTAAGAAAATACATTATTATGTGTGCTGTGTATAGCAGTGTGTCCAGAGAGGCACTTTTGAAGGTGATAATACATTACATAAATTATTAGTCCGAGAAGTTACATGAGCACATAATCACACATAGTCTTTAAAGTTTAATAAGAATGAACAAGAATTGCTGCTAAATGGCTGTTTAAAGCCAATTTCAGGTCATAAGAAAGAAGGAATCTATCCAACATGCTTCCATTCCATCTAAAACCAAGCTCCAGGGAGCATGAGAAACACAAAAAAAGAGAAAATGCTGAAACTGCTGCAGTTTTAAAGAAGAAAATACATAAAAGATATTATTTTGGAGTTCTCTTGACCTGTTATAGAAAATGGTTTCTGAAAATTCAGGTAGAGTGGTAGATAGTCTAGTGGGCATAGTTCTAGGGAAAAGAAATCACTCACTGTAATTAGCAATATAAATGCAGATTTCAACAGGTGAGTGACAAGTAATTGCTGAAGTTAGGTGTACTTTCAGTCAAATTCAGATAGCAATATGAGACTGAGACAGCTACAGCATGTTAATGTAGAAAGTTAAGACAAAAGTTAAAGCCTACTTCAAGCATGTACACTTCAGTTTCAAATCCATTGATGGATACAAATAGATGAACAGTTTACTCATGCAATAGCTTTACAGTTCCTGATCTTGTGTGTAGGAAAAAGCATTAGTTCCTACTTCGTGCTAATAGACTGCAGAGACACAAAAGCAACACAAAAGATGATCTACTTTGCTGAGAGGCTTAAGGTTTGATACCAGGGAGATATTTATTTTGGACAGGTTTACACTCTTCAATCAAAGGACTGAGTTTGCAAGATTGTGCATATGTGAGCTCCCAATGAAAATCTGGCCAACAAATCAGTTGCAACCTTGACTTTGTCACTAGCTTCCCATCCATTAGCCTTTTCTTTCCTCTCCACAGTAGCACTTATATTACCCATTATGTCTTCTCTTTTCTGTAAGAGACAACCTAGATTCCTACAGTTTTCTTCAGGGGCAACATTTCTAGATTCCTTATCACACTTACTGCTTTCTTTTTCAGTTGATCCACATTAGAGTTGATTATTTCTACCTTAGTATAGAATTTGAAACTTCTCTGATTAATCTCAACCCATTTTTTCCAGGTCATATCTCAAATTTTTCAGGATCATTCCAAATTCTCAACCAGTCTTCCCATGTACTTGACGTTTCTCCCAGCTTGGTGCAGCCTGAAATTCAGTAAGTTTCCATTCCATCACCTGGATCTTAATGAAAATATTTAATAGCACCACACTAGGACATATCCCTGAAGATCCTCACTTGATTCATGCTTCCATTTCTGCCTGTGACTCATTTTTAAATACACTCTGAAAACAGATCTTTAACCAGCTTTGCACCCCACCATAGTAATTTTATACACACCAGGGATTCTCAAGTTTGTTTTTTATTATTATAGAATCACAGAATCATAGAATAGTTTAGGTTGGAAGGGACCTTCACAGCTCATCCAGTCCAACCCCCCTGCAGTGGACAGGGACATCTCCAACCAGATCAGGTTGCTCAGAGCCCCGTCCAACCTGACCTTGAACGTTTCCAGGGATGGGGCATCTCCCACCTCTCTGGTCAACCTGTGCCAGAGTTCCACCACCCTCATTGCAAAACATTTCTTCCTTATATCTAGCCTGAATCTATCTTCTTTTAGTTTAAAACCACTAACCCTTCTCCTTGCAACAGGAACCACTAAATTATATTATTATATCCCCTGGACAGAAGGATGAGTTCTGGAAGACAGTACTATTAGAAATAATGGTGGTGGATGGCACCAGTTCTGGTAGTGACCTGGATCAGGTTTGCTTACGAGAATGTTTTGTATGAAAACTTGCTGCTTCTTCCTACTGATATCTCCTTTAAAAGAAAAAAAATCTGAGAATGAAGCATATAGCAAGCTAAATTCAAACTCAGCCAATTCAAATATGCATGTGTTTTTTTGTTTCATAATCCTCCCTTCCAAGAACGACTGATACAGAAAAGCATTAGGCCTTCAAGCCTTCTCCTCTCCTAGGTGCAGACAGTGCAGATTCTTCTCCAAGTTGTGGAGCAACAGTTTCATTTTTTCCTATTACTAGTAATGAATGTCTCTAGAAAGCTGTCTTGTTACCACTCCCAAAGACCACAAAATGACTGTCCCTTTGGCTTGGGCTTTTCCAGCTCTACCCTTACGAGCTGTCCTGAAGCAACAAGACTAGTTTCCACTTTTCTTTTTAAGAACACACATGAGCTCTTCCTTAGCTTTTTAAATTTAATGAAGTTAATCTCTACTATACCTTCTGCTACTTTGCGCAGCTTATACTTATGTTTGTAATAAGGCCAATGTCAAGAACTGAAGGTGACGAGTGGAGAAGTCTTTGGCTAAGGATCTGGATAGCAAATTCTTAGCACCAGTGAAAAATAAATATTAATAGACTACAAATTAGCACTATGGGATATTTTTTCTAATAGAGACTGGAAAAGTATATATAAAAAAAAGGTAAGTGGCTCACAAGTTAGAACTTTGCCTTAAATACAGGCATGTATTTTCTTTTTTTCCTTTTTTTTTGTTTAAAGAGGCTTTGAAACAATTAAAATAACTTCAAATGAGCTGATTCAATTAGTGTTTGTTCTGGACAAATTAGCATAGTGGTAGTATTCATGATGTATGCTTATTTACACAGGCAACTACATAAGCCTCAACATAAAATGCTTTCTGACCTCTTAATTTCTGTGGGCTAAAATACCTGATGTTTCTGTCAAACACTACTTCTCCCCTCCCAAAACATATCTTTATGGGTGTAGCCTTTTAGATTTATCCTTAATCCTTTTACATCGATCCAACCAAATGGAGGCATTTGAGTGGCCTCACATTAGAAACAAAATCCCAGAAAAAAATGGGCGTTGACTCACTGAGCTTTTCTCAGATCTATAGATTTTCAATATAGTTCCAGCTGACCTTGAAACTTTCTCTCAGATTTGTGGCCTAAGAGACAATGGCAAAAGTACTGATAGACTAACTAGTGTTTTGGGAATATGAATCTTTGTTGAGTTTACTCCCAGTAGCAGTATATCATTCTGTAGCTGAAGTATTACTTATTCCAGTACTCTTACCTCTGTCAGCACTGTGAGTAGTTATCTCCTTCCATATCATTAAAGGAGAAAAATCCTGTAGAGTGGCAGAAAACAATTTACACTTTGGAACAAGAAGGGGAAAAAAGAAGAAAAAGAAAAAAGAGAAAGATAACACAATTTGAGTCAGAGCCATAAACTGTGTTGCAGTGAGAAAGGACTGTAGTCTTCATGACTGATTGAAAGCAAGAGTCTGTTGTTACTTCACTATTACAAGAGATTAAAACAATGTTAAGATGCGCTAGGGGGTATATTTTTTCAAATTTACAAATAATTCAAGAAGAATATTGGATTCCATTACTAATTTTCTCAAACACAGTAGGAAAAGTTGTAAAACTAATATTTTCAAGCTTTACTATATGAAATCAGGTTATTTTAGTGGCAGGTGAGGTGTTCAACATCTTTTCAAACTCTATCATTTCCCCTTTAAAATTCTGAGTCTCAAATTCACATGACAAAAAAGCACTGAAGTTCAGTTTAATTATTGGGACCAGATCATCAGAAGAGGCATAGCAATTTACATGCAGCTATATCACCACATCAACTGATATACCATCATTTATTGAAAGAGAGCAAAACACTGGACATCTTTTCATATCTTAGGTGGCTTTCACCAGAGCATCAAGTAGCAATGTAAAGTTTCCTCCACATACCGTTGGCAATTATTAAAAAACAATTAAAAATAATTTTTTTAAAAAATCATAAAACCCTAAAAGATCATATAGAATTTCTGGATTCTTATAAGGTACTGAACCACGAGATAGAGGAATCATTTCTGGAGTTACAAAGTTCTTCAGTGTTCATGGCCATCCAAACCTTGACATCTCTGGTAGGAAAATGAGCACAGATATTCCCACAGTAGTTCAAGGTAGTTATTGCCATTTAAAAAACAGACTGAGATCTCTGACACTCAGTAGACAGCACTGAGAGAAGCAACAGCTCTGCTACAAACAGGTTAGAAAGCTCTTTGTTTAGGTGTCTTCCATAAATATGCCAAAATCTAAATAACTACCTGATCCGTGTCTCCTGGAAGTGAAGGAAACTTTTACTCAAATGTTCCTAAATAATCCAAAGGATCTTCGAAACCAAGGACTGGTTACATTGAGACCTGAACAAAGACACAAAGCTTCAAAATGAAGCCTGAGGCAAATTGCAGTTGTGTTCAAATGAACAGGTTGTACAGTGAAAACCAAGAATTCAAAACAGAGAGAGAGAGAGACCATGCAACAGTTAATTTATCAGTGGCAATGTTACATCAGATTTAGGTATTACATCACAGAATTATGGCTTTCTCAATATTTACAACTTGATTTAGCACAGGCAAATCCCCACACATACCATCCTTGCTGGTTTCTAACCAAAACCACCATTCCCTTGAGTTCACAGAGGTTCTAATTTTCTTTTTCTCTTCACACTGCAGGATGAAATAATGTCTCTGGTCGTACTCCAGATTATTTCTGTTGTTCAGTACTAATCTATTCTGATATATCATGTCCACTGCTTGTTTCAAGGGACAGTATTGAAACATCACTTTAAAAAAAAGTGGACCAAGAAATAGAACACACATCTGAAGATGCACATCAGGATGATCAGCCAGGAGAACTTTTAAGCAATTTTTACATGACCCTAGGTGAGTCAAAGGAAAAGACTTTTAATCAATAGACCTGTCTGACACACTGCCAAAGATATGTTTTGGATTTACAGAAGTTCTGAGAATGATCTGTAAACATTTTGCTACCAAGGTTTATATTGAAAACCTATAAAGTAATCTAAATACAGGCAAGAAAGAATCAGGAACATTTAAAATACTCTTAAAAGGAAGTACAGGAAGAGAGTTAGTTCTCAGAATTAGAGACCAAATTGGCCAAATGTATCTAAATGCTCCCCTGCTTGTGAAAGCCTGCCCTGGGCACCCATGAATGAGGACCAAATCAGTCACCACACACACTGACTGAGAGGGAGGGAAAGGAAGAAGACACAAGGCCTCACAGTCTCCATCAGTGACTTGGGTTGTGGAAGGATCCTGAAAATATTTGTAGCTATCATAGGCAAGTGAAATGAATACGAAATTGTTTCCCCATTATCAAGCATATCCATCAGACTTGAGAGAGGGAAGGCACTCAGGGGTACTGCAGGGGAATGGATGCTGCTGGGTAGATGCTCAGCCCAGCATATATCTCAAAGGGATTATGCAACTATCTAGGAAATTACTGCTTTCAGTGAGTGCATAGCAGAGAAGGCAACTGCTAACAACCATTAAATATGCTAATGATTCCATGGGGCTAACTGGAAAAAGTGCCTCCTAAGTGAAAGTCAGCAAAGTTACACATAATGCTAGAATTATGATGAAGGGCATAAGGATGAAAAGCAAGGAATACACCAGTTTTCTTTCACACACTTGATATTATGGTACTCATGAAGCAATACATTCTCTGTTTCTTTTCCTGGCAAAATTTAGGAAAAGTGAATTCTCTCCTTGTCCTGCACATTCATTCTGTTCCAGCAGTCAAATAAGGTTCCAAACATTTCAAAGCACAAATTTTAACTATACTGTACCATAACTAAGACCACTGGAGGTAAAGCAAATAATGTTCTGCAATCACAAAATAACTGCTTTGCCTGTGAACAAGCTGATGAGTCAAAACCCCGAAGCCTCAAGTTTTAATTTTTGCTCTGCCAGGTGGCCTTAGCCAATTACCTTGCCTCTTCCAGCAACTTTGCTTCCCTACCTCTGCAAAGGTAAATGATCTGCTTCTACCAAGTGCTGCAAGAGGTACTGTACTGTAGAAGTCATGTAGCCAGGTAATGATCCTTACTTAACTGACCTTTGTCTCCCAAAGCAAATATTCTTTTGCCATTAAGAAAAACAATAATCTGGAAAAGGCACCAAAGGTGTTTCATTAATATGGAATTTAATTACATTTTGTTCTTCCAAGACTGTTGGAAGTAGCATTCTTCCAGCTGGGGAACACAAATTACACGGCAATGAAATCTTGACTCTGCTTACTGAGAAACTCAAATACTTTGTGCTTGCAGATTACGCACGTTTTATGGAGAAGAGGGTCCATGATAATTGTTAGTTTCCATTTAAATTCCCTCTCCCTTGAAAAGGGAGAAGTTGTCTAGGTGAACCCTGATAGAAAAGGTACCTGTCACAGTTTGAATCCCTAGCTTTCTCCAGGGATCACTTTCATACCTCCTTTGTGACCCATTCCTTATTATTCCATGCTGTGATCTGCCTACCACTGCAGCTACAGACTGTAAAAGTACCACAATTTACAGTGTCAATGGCAATACTCAGGAAACAAATTCTGAGCCACACTATTGACAAGCACTTTCAATCACACAGAAACAGCAGAGCATCAGCAGTAGCTGTTGGCACAGCTTCCTCATCTCACACATCGCTATTTGCCACTCCCTCAGCTTCCATTACAGCTATCTTGGACAAAGCAAAGGCAGCTTAGTGACTGCCTGCAGACACCAAGAATTATCACTAGTTTGGGTGTAGAAAGAGTATGCATGGCATTAGTATTTAACATTTGGGTATCTTCTCTTTTTCAAATATTTGAGTGCCACAGTTGGTGTTCTGTAAAGGGAGATAAAGGAAAGAGCAACCTGAACTCTACCTAAAGGACTTGTACTAATGAATAAAAGAACTCATCTATGGTGTGCTCTTTTAAATGTAAGTTTTTAATTTTTTTTTCTGATAACTGCAACTGTATTAGAACAATCTCTTTGTACTGAGAAAGTGGAATTCATAGTTATAATCAGACTTGTATTTTTATTTGTGAGCGAGAAAGAGAACAGATTCCATAATACCGCATTGTTGGTGTGCTTCCACACTCACTGCTTATTTATTTCCCAAGAGCCTAGGACTTTACTTTCATCAGTAAAAAAAAAAAGCAGCAGCTTCCATTATAATCTTTCAGGTCATATAGTGTCCATACTGAGGCCATCACATGCTTTTTCATCTGTGGTGGGTTTTTTTTGGGGGGCAGTGAGGTGTGTGAAGAGGGAGAGGGAACAGCATTTGAGAAAGAATTGTATAACTGAGCCTATATCCTCTAGTTATCAGTCAGCAACTTCCAGGCAACAAATTCTGCATCCAAGACACTCAATTTTAAATGAAGAGTTAATTACTGGGTTTATCTTTAAAGCGGGGGAAGAAAAAAAAAAAGCAGTTATTGCAACTTTCAGTAATTAAATATTGAACCATAGCATGATTTAATGTATCCTGTTCCTGTTTCAGCCTGGTCACATGCTCCTTGAGAGATTTATATGAAAACTGGTACATAATCATTAGGAATTTGTCTTCATCTCTCAACATACAAGTCTCATCCACATGAAAACTGATCTTTCTGCAGCTCTTTCTGTATCTGCAGCTGACAATTGTCACGTTTTGGAGCTTTAAACAGCATAAAGGCTTCACTGACACTGTATCTAATGGATTCAAGCACTTCTGCATCCACATTAATATTTACTGCTAATTATTGCTGTCAATACAGAGCGAGTAAATGAATTGTGGGATTCATTTGGATTTCTGAGTGGGGCAAACATTTCAAAGCATTTCTTAAAGCCTCAATACATTCCATGAAGTTTTATCAGACTTGTGCCATACAGAATAATGGAAATAGATACCAAAGACATAAAAAAATATAGTCCCATACTGCTCTTTGAAAAGCTGGCTCTGTGATCACATTTTAACATAGAATGTAACTTTGTACTTCAAATACCTTTAGTTTCTGTCTCTGTGCATGAGTGAGTTGATAAGACAGTGAAACATAAAAATAAGATATAACTGAACAGCTTTCCTCTATGTGCAGCTATGCAAGTTGAAAAGATCAAAATCAGCAGCAGGAGTAAAGCAGCCAAAAATCACAGTTTATGAAGGTCTTATGGGAAGATTATTGCATTACCTCCAGTATAGAAGAGATACAGATCTGATTTAAACCGATTCCAAATCCATTTGGACTTTAGAATAGTTTGGAATGATCTGTTTTTCTCTATTTTACTGTGACTGCTCATCTTTAAACACATATCATAAATAATAGAGTTTCAGTGAGGCATACAATACCAGCCAGCCCATTGCCATTTCCCTGGACTGAATCAGCCTTGCCTAACTCAGTTTTGATTTGAGCCACCAGCATGGAAAACATATAGCAACGTAAATTGGGCAGCATCTTCCAGGCAGTCCCTGTAGCTCCTGACTGTCAGGGACCCCACGGGGAACCCTGCACCATGGCACAGCCTACTTGTGACTGACAGCTTCGGATCACAGCCATGCCTCTAAACACAGTGTGTCATCTGACATCAGATGCTGTGGCAGAGTAGACTCCATAGGACCTGGAGATATATACATAGGAGGTGATAGAGATCAAAGATAGAGCTGGTCACTTAAAGCAAGCTCAAGGAAAGCTAAACAAGTTAATCTAATTTTAAGAAAAACAAACAGAAAACCACAACATATCAAGATCTTGAATTGAAACATCTTGAAGCAGACACGTCAGACAGTATTTCATGCTAAATTCAATGAAGATTAATTACTAGCTTTCACCCAATTATCTCTCTCTTTCATGTCTCATTTTTCCTCACTTCTGTTCCCAAACCCTGCAATATAGATCTATTAAGTGGTTAATAGCTGACATGCTTGCAGCTAGAGGAAGCTATGTCAGGTATGTGTTACTGATTCTCATACAGACTTCAACTACCAGCTCACCTTAAGAACACTTCAGGAGTAAAGTTCCCTCGCATGACGTTTATTAATGTAAGATTGACTGCTGAGCTGAATGCATTACTGCAGTAGAAAAACAAGTGATCAAAACAGAACAGTGATTTTTCCTCTCGTCTTCAGAAACACTGCAGTCTGCTAAAACCATTCCTGCTGAAGTACTTCTTATCCTGAGAGGTTCACAAAGAGCAGGTTTTATTCTGTACACTCACAAGTGGCAAAGTGGTTAGTTTTCAGATTTCATCTTTCCAGCAAGGTCATTTTCCCTGGCGATACTGCACTTTATCATTTCATTTTCTCTCTAAACATTAACAAGGGGGAAACAATGTCTAGTGGGAGCACAAAGACACACACATTTTTGGAGACAAGATGAAGAAGAAAAGTGCTGGATGCTTTCTGTTGTGCCAAGAAAATGATTACAGTAACTGGTTGCTTTATGTAGATGTAGTGGCTATAGCTTCCAGTTTGCCCATTACAACTGTCTCGCTCTTAATTACATTGACTTTTGAAAGCATTGATTAATTATGATACAGAGCAAAGGTTTTGAGCAGAGAGATGACTGTGTCAGACAACAGCTCCTCATCCTGACTAGCTTAAGTTTGCATTTTATGACCCATATCAAACTAGAGACAAAGCTGTCACTAGCAGATTGGAGATGCCAATGAATATTTATACTGATCTATGATTGCAGAAGAGTAGCAATCTACATATTTATTTTAACTGGTAGAACTGAATGAAAGGAAAGAAATAAATAATATTAATAACAAATTGATTCAATCACTATAATGAAAATAAATCCGATTAAATACAGATGTAGAGATGGAATTTTTCTCCCTGTTGAAGTGAAAGAAAAATGTTTGTTTGTTTTTTCCAATTTTGGAAAATTCATTCACCATGTGGGGATTGCTTTTGTCCCTGTACTGAACTGCAAGCATTTGAGAGCCTTTGTAAACTGTATAGACAGTTAGATGCTTTGCACCTCTCTACCTCATTTCCATCAAAAGCCTCTGTGGATTTCAGAAGTTGATATTGGTACTTTCTGATATCTATGGCACTATTATAAAAAATGATATGCTTTCCTGAGTTGCATAAGAAAAAAATTTGCATTCAATTCCCCATATAGCCATAGAAGGCTTACATGTCCTTGAAAGCATCACTTAACGTAGGATTCATTGAAACCTAACTGATAGTCAAGCTTTTCAATGGCTTTAGGAAGCAAACAGAGGAAAATTGAATTGCCCTCCACAGGTGCTGTTGTCTCTCCAGGAACTATAGATGGAAGCTAGATGACAAGGTTAAACTAGATGCATAAGGTAACAGGACCTGTGTCTCTCTGGCTCATTTTCTACACCTTTAATTTGGTAATGGCAGCAATTCCCAGGGCTACTATATGAGGGCATGTTCATTAACATTTCAAGTCTTGGTATTAATGACAGGTATAGGTGAAAGATTTAAGAGAGTGGCACTCTGGCTTCTTGACTGATTTTGCAGTGCTGATATTTGTGGCTTCTTAAATCTTACTGTTGCAGTAATTCTCATCATCTCTGTGTATAGTGAGATTTTTTTTCTAACTCCTTGATAATTTCTGGCATTCTTTTTCTTCTTTACCTGTATGTCCTCTTTTGATATCACTACAATGGTTACTTTCTATTTAAATGTCCCCTAGAAATACTTCTCCTCAGATTTTTCTCCTAATAATCAGATATTGGTATTTTTCTATTATGTTTAGTTTTAGCATTGCTGGTTGAGTTGCAAACTGTAACCTGCAGTACTAGTTGAAAGACTGAAATGTAAGTCTTTTTGAATTAGCTTTATATGACATTTTCCTTTCTCACCTATACTGTTACCCCATCAACCTTCAGATGAAAGCTGAGTGAAAATAGACTGTACAACTGTTAGTTCAGGCTTCTAAATCTCTGCTTGAATTTCAAGCTCTGATTAAATCTGAACTACACCCCAACTTTTAAACTGCTAGTGGGAAGCAGGTTAACTGGGGAAGGAAGCAGCATCTCAGGAGAGCATACATCAGCAGTTTTGGGGGTCAGGCAATATAACACAAAAGACACAGAGAAAATTCAAGAGTCAGCTCATGATATATTGCTTTCCTTACTGCCTTCAATATGTGGCTCTATCACGAGCAGTACAGTGATATATTGATGCTGCATCTTTCTCATCCATCCCACCAACTGGCCTCTCCAGATCTGACATGATTCTTGACACAAAGTAGAGCCTATGTTATTAGTTTTTTTAAAAAACTAGTCTCTGGTCACTGGGATGTCCCTTTACTTTAAGGAAAGTTTCCCACAGAGAGTTCAAGTTCAGAAATTCAGCTACTTGTCTTCACTGGATTTTAGGGCCAAGCAGTCATAGGACACTGGAAAAAGGAAGCATAAGCAGTGTCTTGATGGGAACCACACCTTCAAGACCTTGTAAGAAGTTGTTTTCAGAGAAGGCATCCAAACTGCACATTTTCTATCTGTACTGGAGCAACAGACATTCACAACACAGCCCTGTGTGTTCTTCAAAGGCTGCACCTTAGACCCTAACTCCAGAGAAACAAAGAGTGCATAGCAGTGTCAGTGTGGGTAACCAAACCAAGCAGCAATAGAAAAAAAACAAACAATCTCTAACAGCCATCACAACAGTCAGAAAACATATTCCCTACTTCAAGTCATAGTCACACACACAGCTTTCCAATCTGACATTTAATATTAAATAGAATACCTGATATTATGTATACCCTCCACATACAGAAACACCTGTACAGGAAGCCAACCACAGGGAAGCACACACAGCCAGTGAATTAGCACAAGTAATCTGAACAGAAGAACTTGAAAGAAGAACTCAAACTTCTCTGCAATTAGACCTTCCCTTCACTACACAGGATTTTATTTCTGACAATAAAGCTGTAAGCATTGTCTGAAAACTAAGAGGTCCAACCTTTCATCTACAGTCTTAGTTATAGGAACAAATTTTACAGTTTAATTACAAACATCAAATATCATTTCAACAAACAGCTCAATGAAAAACAGAGCTATTAAAAGCATAATTATCTTGAGTTAAGAATTGAATAACAAAACCTACCTCTCTTCTGTCTTTCCTTGCATAGACCTTTCTCAGCATAACACCCACCAACTTGCCTTCTCTTTCCCCTTCCTTTTGCTAGGGGACAGAATGGACTATTTACAGGTTTGCCCATGCTGATTGCTTGAGTAGCCTTTTTCTCCTGGCTACCAAGTGGGTGTTACATACTGCAGTTATGTGCAATGTATTGCACCTGTTGTAGTTAACGAGCCAATTTTCTATCCTTTTGGCAAATGTGTAGCATCTCTTCTGCCTTCTCTATATAGGGAATAGGTTCATAAGAGAGAACAAAAAATGAAAGCACTGGAGGATGCCGGGTCCTCAGGAGTACTGAGTCAGAAATTCTTTAATGATTGTGGAAAGGGCAGAGAATGAGCTTTTCTTGATGGCAATTATTTTTAAATTACTGACCTAGCTAAACACTTCCCAACCTGAATCCAGAAATTTTGAATCAGAGGTAGGAGCATGTATTTCACCAAAGGCTATGCTACAGCTGTAGCAGAAGAGTATCCTCTCAGTTTCCTGTGTTGTGGGTGACTTCACTCCCTATCTCCTCCTAATAGAGCTTGATTTGTTTATATCTGTGTCCCCAAAAAGGCAGCTCTCCCCACTGACTCTTAACTCACTGATGACACTAAACTGGGAAGAGTGGCTGACACACCAGAAGGTTGTGCTGCCATTCAAAGAGACCTTGATAGGCTGGAGAGTTGGGCGGGGAGAAACTTAATGAAATTCAACAAGGGCAAGTGCAGAGTTTTGCATCTGGGGGAGAACAACTCCATGCACCAGTACAGGCTGGGGGCTGACCTGCTGGAGAGCAGCGTAGGAGAAAGGGACCTGGGGGTCCTGGTGGACAGGAGGATGACCATGAGCCAACAATGTGCCCTTGTAGCCAAGAAGGCCAATGGCATCCTGGGGTGCATTAGAAAGGGGGTGGTCAGTAGGTCGAGAGAGGTTCTCCTCCCCCTCTATTCTGCCTTGGTGAGGCCACACCTGGAGTATTGTGTCCAGTTCTGGGCCCCACAGTTCAAGAAGGACATGGAACTGCTTGAGAGAGTCCAGCGCAGAGCCACAGAGATGATGAAGGGAGTGGAACATCTCCCTTATGAGGAGAGGCTGAGGGAGCTGGATCTCTTTAGCTTGGAGAAAAGGAGACTGAGGGGTGACCTCATCCATGTTTACAAATATGTAAAGGGTGAGGGGCAGGACGATGGAGCCAAGCTTTTTACAGTAATGACCAAGGATAGGACAAGGGGCAATGGATGCAAACTGGAGCACAGGAGGTTCCATGTGAATATCAGGAAGAACTTCTTTCCTGTGAGAGTGCCAGAGCACTGGAACAGGCTGCCCAGAGAGGTGGTGGAGTCTCCTTCACTGGAGACATTCAAACCCCGCCTGGATGCGTTCCTGTGTGATGGACTCTAGGTGACCCTGCTCTGGCAGGGGGGGTGGACTAGATGATCTTTCGAGGTCCCTTCCAACCCCTAGGATTCTGTGATTCTGTGATTCTCTCTCTAGAGCAAGGCAAACCTATCCATACCATTTTGGGATTCTTTTTCCTTTTCTATGAAGTATCTGTAGTGACTTTTTGTCCTTATCTCATCTGTCTTGAGCCTCTCTCTCTCTCTCAACATCTATGACAGTTCTTTTAAAAAACTTATTATGTTCCCATCAATATCTACCTTCAGTATGACACTTTGTAGCCACTGTAACAACCACAGCACAAATGACCAGACTCTAGAGAACAAATTCACACAAAATGTTCCTCGTTGTTTATTAGGAGAAGGACATACACAAACCAAAAATAAAATGGATCCTTCTAAGATGATACTGTAAAAAACTACCTTGAAACTGCTGTCCTCCAAGTCTCACTTAAAATTAGTGAGACTCAACATTTGGTACCACAGATTTTATTTTATACACTCCTATACTTAATCATCAAGTTCAGCAAAGGCAACATCTTTTTGCTTAGGGTCTGCACAGGCTTAACACAGTAAATTCTAGAATTGCTCTCCCTCTGTGCTACAAATGAAGATTGAAATCTCTCTTCTCTAGGAGTAATTTATTTAATTTTTTCTAAATGATCATTAGTGAAATATTATTGAACTCCTGAAAAAAGGAATGAAGGATAAATTATGTTCCACTAACGAAGACGGAGAGAGAGATTCATGGTTTTTATTTTGTATCTCACATCCCCATTGGAATTTACCAGAAGAAAGTTTGATGTAGTACCTCATGAAATGTTATTTACAACCTACATACTAGCATTTATATCCATGCCATGTAAGCTGAGAAAAGAAGGAAAATAAGAATAATATATTAAACAGGAGTGCAGCAGTAGGAGTAAAGCCTCTAACACAATACTCTAAAAACCTGGGTTACGCTGGATCTTAGAACTACTAAGGATTTTCAAGTGATAATGAAATTTCACTGCTAAAAATAATTCTTTTCAATTTCCAGGAAAGAATTTGATGCTGCTTCTGTAAAACTTTCTCCCTTGTGTTGTTTTCAGTTACTTATAGAACTTTCAGATGGCTTTCAAATTTCAGAAAGAAGAGGGGAGAGTTAACAAACATTTTTAAACTAGGTGTGATTTCCTCTTTTTTTCCTTGGCCAGCTCTATTAAATATCTTCATTATCCAATCTCAAAAGAAGAACAGAAAAAACCCAAACACCCATCTTGTTAATACTGCTGAAATATGTCAAACTTAGAAGGCAATAAGACACCCTACAGGGCAAGAACATAAAAAAGAATTTAATAACTTTTGTGATACGCTTACATCTTAAATCTGCAAATCTGTTTTGATTTTTAGCTCATGTCATGGAGGAAGAGGATATTTTTTCCAAAATTCTTTTAAAGTCATTTATGTCGTGACCAGAGTCTTGACTTTGATGTCATGTGACATAAAGAACAGCAGCTTAAGATCTCAGTTCCTATTTTACCAGCCATATGGCACACTTTGCTTTGATCTCAACCAAATTCAGCTGACCTTTTGAAACAAAACCAGGACAGAATCCATCCAATTGCATGAAAAGTTTAGTCTTCTCATTCTAATTAAGGAAGAGAAAATCAGCCAGTTGAGGAAATATTTGGATAACTTACACCACCAAAGACTAAGGTGAAATCATTGTGCTGTAGCCAGTCCTATTCCTAGCAACATCTCTTCAGCTGAATCAATTAAATCAAAGGCTTTATTATATTCAGGGAAGTATATTGTCACTACTGAATTTCTTTTATGGCACCCTCTTCTTATCTTCAGGCTACCCAGCTATGCTGGTTCCTGTAAATGAACTTTTCTCAAAAGTTCATTACTTTGCAATTTTTTCGCTTCTATCAATGCAAATTTATTTCAGAAATGCTTCTTAGCTCTTCCACCTCTCCTTTCTATATGCTGAAAGAGACTTATTTTCCTGTTCTGTGGTTAGTTACTTGCCTCTTGGGACTCCTTTCATAGCTTTCTCTGCAAAGATGTAGGATATAATGAACTCATAGCTTTAGTCTCTTTCCCACAAAACAAAATAATGCATTTATTCTGTTTTTTTGGAACAACTGTTTAATCTCTCAGGTCTTTATCTTAAGTTGTCTTGAAAACACAACTGGAAAATCACACAGCCTGACTGTATCTTTCCCAGGATAGACAATGCAAGTCTGGTTAAGAACGGATTTTATCACTGTCACCAGGTGTAATTCCATAAGTCACATGTATTAGTCACCCCTGGGAAGTCTCATTTTACTTTTAGACCATGATCTCAAAAGAACTTAAAAGCACTGGGAGATTTCATGTCAGTACTACTTCTCCTGTAAATTACCAGCTGTGGAGAACAATGTAGGACCTTTGCACTGATCCTTCTCTCCCTTCAATTGTCAGAAATCAGTTTAACTTGGTGGAATTGCATTAGTGGAAAACCAGATAATGGTCCTAACTCAATAAAGCATATTATTTGTTTGCTTTTTATCTGGTGTCAGTCTCATTGAAGTTAACCAGCCTTGAGTACAATCCAGAATAGCAATGCTCCTTGAATAAGGATTGGAATATAACGCTATTTAGCCTGAATATTTCCCACCTATCCTAATATAGAACTATATGTTTACAATTCAGGAAGCTATGATTTAGGACAGAGAGATAGAAGACGTGAGAGAGAAAGAGCTGACATGAATAACTTCATTGATGTGCCTGTTATAGAGGGCTTTCTTAGAAATAGAGAACCATTATATAAAATGGCCAAATTATCAGACAGTGTCAAAGAAGGAAGCATTAAGAAAGCAGATTCCTAATTAGGAACATCAGTTAAAGATCTGCAATTAAGCAAATTGAATTTGGACTGTTGATCATGTACTGACTGCTAAAAGAAGATATCAGGCTATAAAAGAGACTCTTGACTCTACTACATGCTTGCTCTTCCCCAAACCATCTTGATCCTTCCCTTTCTCTGCCTTTGCTCCTTCCCCTAAACATCGCATAAGTCTTGTGCAAACTCAAATGTTCTCCTAAGTGTCCCATATCACCTAGGCAGTAAATCTTCTGAGTCTGAAAGGTGATCAGGAAAGCCTCTCCTATGAACTTGTCATGATGGGTGTCATCCAATGGCCAATGGGGCTGAGCGCTCTCCTGGGACAGCCCTGGGACATCTTAATCCTGGAAAAGGTGGAGGTGGTACAAAAAAGCACAAGCTAACTCAATCCTACTGCTGTAGCCAAACAGTGCTGCATCATGCAGACACAACTGTGCAGATCTCAAAAGACCCTCTTGTTTTACAACAGAGATCTGAGCATCCAAAAAACACAGTTCACCTGGTCCAGCTGTTTTGGTATTATTTTACTCCAAGATTCCCTGAAGAGTTCCACTGAACAGTATGGAAATGCCCATAAGAACACTGGTAATAAATGGAAACTTATGGTATAGAACCTTTTATCTTACCTTCTTTTAAAACGAAACAAGCCTCTCAAAGTTTTAAGTGTTGTGCAGACATAAATGCATTGGCTAGATGAGACTTAGTTTGCCATAAAATGCTGATGAGTCTAAAAGTTGTGTTCTCATATCAACAAGGTGCCTTCATAAGTGACCACAGTCCTGGACCTAATATTTAGAGATTTCTTTCCTCCAAGAAAGCCTGAATTAACTGTAACTCAAAATGGAAAAAATGTCATCACCAAATACCTGAGAACAAACCTGACTGTCAAGAAAAAAATACATAATATGTACAAACAGTGAAGTAAATAATACAAAAAGAATCACAGTATCACAGAATTCTAGGGGTTGGAAGGGACCTCATCTAGTCCAACAAAAAGAATGGCAGGAAGCTGGTTGCTTCGATCACTTTTAGAAACCCTAGATTAAAGCACTGGTGCTGTAGCAAATTATTATGCATTGAAAGTAAAACTGAGCTACATAGCCTGGGGCATCTTTTGTTTCAATAGAATAAATCCAGCTCTCATTTGTACCAGTCCAAATCTAACAAACCTCAACTAACTCACCAGAAAAGCTAATTGTGCAGTCCAGAGCAGAAATAATGATCTGAAGAAAATCCTGATCTTCAGTAGTTATTCCTGATCAATTTAAAAACTCCTCTAACTTTATCCCCAAATTAACCAACAATTATTATCAAACTAGAATCCCTATGGACAGGAGCTTCCACAGCTTTGTAGGCCTGTCTTATAAAACAAGACTCATAGTAAACCCATATAATCTTCAAGTCACATGAAGAACTGCATTTTAAGCCTTCTCAGACAAACACACCTGACTGACTGCATTATCTCTGCAAGCACTAAGACTATAATAAATTGATAGCAATTTACATAGGTGTCCAAATATTGGGATATAATGAAGGGGAGATTAGAACTATGTAAAAACTGCTATGTGCGATTTTGAATTAATACAGTCTCAATCTAGATTACCAAATTTAAAGAAAAATGTTTTAATTGTGTTCTATGTGATCAAGATTTTGTCTGCTTTGGAAACTGTGAGCTGTTAAACTATATCTGTGGAAGTTAATTTGTGAAGGAGCTCTGAAATAATATACAGACATAAAAATCAAAAGCCTGAAAAGGATTATGCAAGTTTTTTAAGTCTGCTTTTGAAGCAGAGAAAACAAGCATATTTTTATGCCATTGCTAGAAGAAGGTCTGAATATTTAGAAGTCAAACTTATTTTTTCCTTACCTAAAACCTTCTTGAAGAATAGCGAATGTTAAAAAGCACAAATGAGCCTTTACCATAATAGAGGTTGTAAGTTCTTTTAGGGTAGGTGGAGGATGGTTTGGGCTTTACATTGCAACTTTTAGGACTGGTTAAGTTCTCTGCTCCTCGACAGACTTTCTGTGTGACTTTAAATCTTTATCTCTTATGCCTCAGTTCCCTAAATATATATATATATATATCTCCCTAAAATAAGGATAACAGCATTTTTCTGCCTCTCAGGAATTCTGGATGGATCAACACATTAAGGATGTGAGGCATTCAGATACTGAGGTGGTGTGGGCTGTACATCTCCTAGACGGATGGCTGCTGAATGGAAGCCAGAACATGAGTCTTCAGATCATCAGAGAGATTTATTGTTCTGGTCCTTAAGCAGTGTAGAGCTGCATGAAGAAAATGTGACCTTGAGATTCTGAAACTCCTATTTTGATTGCCTCAGTGCCCAGAAAAAGACTGTGAATTAACCCGAACCCCTTTAATTTTCTGCTTCTTTTGGGATTCCCATTAAGCAATCATCCACCTGCACTGACCATTACCCTCTTACACTGTTAATTAAAAGGGAATAAAAAGTATCATCCCCTTCATATAGTCAGGTACCTTGGCCTGATGAGATGGCAGAGAATGTAACATCAAGTGCAGTCTGGTGATACACTGGGTCTATAAAAAACTTACAATCTCACATAGAAAATAATTGTGCCACCTGTGCATTAAAGTGTCATTCCTCATATACCAGTGTCTCTCCTAGACCTTTGCCTCTCAATTCCCCCGAGAAAACACTTTTTTTTTAAAAAAATCTTTTTTTTCTTCTAACCCATCTTCCTGATCCATCAAGATATTCCAGGAAAGACTACTGCAAACGTAGACAAAAGGAACAAACTTGTGGAGATGGATATGGTCCTACTTGGTTTAACTTTTTCACTGCACTTCAAACCTTACAGCAAGTCTATCAATACAACTTACCAAACTCAATACATGACTAGACAAGATAAAATGGACAAAACACTCTCTTAGTTAGAGAACTGAATAAGGATTCAGTTCAGGGTCAGAAAGCAGAATTCAGGTCATTGTTTCCTAAACAAAATAGAGGTGGGGATGTAAAAATTTATACCTGAAAATCCAGGAATATAGCTAGAAGCAGCAAGCAAGAACAATGTCTGAGAGGATAAGGTGCTAGAAATACAAGTTTTATATTCTTCTTTTTAACATGAAGGAGGATTAGGAAGTGTTATTACTTTCCTGAAGTTCATTCACAGAGCACTGCTAAACTAGCAGAGAATTATTTTTTCTACACTGAATGAACAGAAGCTATGAAAACTGAAGAGAAGTAGGGTACAGCATATATTCTGATCTTAATTAAACACTTTTCCATTATATCCTCAGGACAAAGTTCATCTGCTATCACAGAAATGTACTGCCAAATAAAAGACAAAGGGAATCAGTCAAAGCAGCTGAAATCTCAGATAATACAGCATGAATGGTTACTACATTCATATTCTTCATACAACAGCTAATGTATTCAGTGTTTATTGATTCACTTGACCGATACTTACGCTACACACATAACAAATAAGATGTCAGGAAAAGCAGTATATCATTGTCTGCTATTTATGCATAAGCACTCCAAGAATTCTCACAAAACCTTAATATAACTTAAGCACCGACATAATAAACAAAATATTTTATAGTCAGGACTGGCTGGCTTGGCCACTAGAGCATTTATTAAACAAAAGCATAGAATCTGCACCAAAGGATTACTAAGGTCACAGAACCAAACCCACAGAAATCAGCCAATGTACTCCAGTGTGCATTACAATATAATTTCTAATTACATGAGCTCGTGCTAACTCTTTTTTGTTGCTTTCCACAGAGTGGATAATGCTCAATTTCCTCCCGAGTTCTTCAATGATGCTTATTACTATAGTAACCAAATACTCCGTAAACATTAATTAGTTTTCAAAACGTCTCTGTGGAATTAAAGTCATCTAGACACAGCCGTGGACAACTGGCTCTAGGTGGCTCTGCTTGAGCAGAGGACATGGACCAAATAACTCCCAGAGGTCCCTTCCAACATCAACCATTCTGTAATTCTGTGGAAAATACTATTGTCCTTATCTAGTTGAAAGGGAACTCAGGTAAAGGACAATTAAGACTGCTCTTTTTTGATCTCCCTCTTAAAACACCTCTGTATAATGTTACAGGCATATTTGCAATTGTCTCTTCAAAGAACAGCTCTCTCCATCTTTAGTTTAATGTTTTTGCAGATGAGATACAGAGTTTTTCCATAAGTGCCAAAGAACTGATGGTCTCAAAACAGAACCAGCACTCACAGAGGTGGCAGCTAGTAAATTTTCCTAGCATTACCTGAAGAGTTCTTCAGATTTTCTTGGGGAGAATCCACCTCTAAAGAGTTCCTAAACTTTTCTAATCAAGAAACAATACAGTCAGCTCCATGTTTCGTTTGATAAATCTATCCAGGAACAGCTTTGAGTTAATTTTACATCTCACACAGTGAATAAACTAACAGTCTCAAGAAGGTGCAAAGAGGAGTGTCTCCATGTCTCATATTCACTTTTTGTAATTGTGGTGCATAAATGCACAGAAGTTAATTTCAGGTTGCAGAGACAACCACTGTTCTGACAGTTTCTGGCTTTTGTGCTTGAATTAAGACACAGGATACCTATGTTAAAATAACATAGCATTTGCAGCTTTCCAGTGTTTACAGCTAACTGTAAACAAAAAATACATCCAACCCTAGTATAAGAAATTATACTGACACCCACATGGTTCACAAGTGTTCTTGGTGACTCATTTCCATCACATGACTCTCTGCTAAGTAAGATAGCAAAGTTACTGATAACCCTATGGGATATTCATCCTTTCCAGGAATCAATAGAAGAGCAGAATAGACACAGTGCATTTCTCAGATATTTGCTGAAAGCAGAACTCTTTTCTCAGACGAGACTTGAATCCAAGCCTAGCTGTAAAATGCCTTGCACCCCTGAATGCAGATGTGTTTATTCCCAGACTTGAGTTCTTCTATTATATCCCTTTTGTTGAATCTTCTTGAATATTTCTTGATACCCTGTTCAGTAATCAGACTATCCATTCCCATTTTCCCCATTTTTGTTTCCTCTTTCACCTTCTTTGACTGATTATCTTCCCTTTCTCTCGCCAGCTCCTGTTTTCAAGTACCCCTCTTGAGCTCTTCAGGAGACACCAGTCTCCATTCTCAGTTCAACCAGTCAGTCCCGATCCTAATACTAATCAGTCCCAGATCATTCATTTTTCTTGCCTGCTCTCCAGTGCTCATGATGCTCATCTTAATCTATTGATCCCTAAACCTCAGGCTAGAAACTTACTAAAGGTGCTTTTAGCAGATAGTTTTCTCTAAATTAGCATGTCTGCATTTTGTATTTATTCTAGGGAAAAAAGGTGGAGACTTCTTTGAGTGTCCTTCCTTGTCCAAAACCCACCCAAAAAAATTTAGCACAGAGAAGTCAGCAAGAACAGAAAACTCCAGCTAAAAAAAAAAAAAAAAGATGAAATCTTATAAAGTTATAAACACACAGCTTTACAACAGGGAGAATCAGGAAACAATCTTATTGAGTCACTAATATATAAAACAATATCATTTTTATTAAATAGATTTCTTGTTTTGTAAGTGGGTTACGCATCTAGGTGCAAACAGTGCCCTTACCAGTTTTGATTAAGGCATTATAGTGCATTTCTTATGTGCCTAAGCCAGTTTCTATCCTGCTCTGTTTCTGCTTTGTGCATTGAAATGAACTTCTTGTTCAACCCACAACATGGACCCAGTGCTAGAACCATATCATGTACAGAAAAGCAAAATGGGGAAGCGGTTGCCTCTTTTCCTCCAGGCTGTTGAATCCCAGATGTAGAAATGTGGCTATGACTTTCAAACCATACCAGCACCAGAATATCAACCTATCATAGCCATCTATCACATTTAAATTGGAGGTCATAGGCTCAGCTACTGTGAAGGAGAAAAAGGCCAAAGACAAACAAAAGTTTTAAAAAGAAAAAACAATTGCAAAGCCAGATAACTAAAAATTAGAATCCAGTACAGACAGAGTTCAATTCACAAGGCATTTAGCTACGGCAGCTTCATAGTAACCTGTTCCCCAGTTAGGTTACAACTACTCTAAATCAGGAAGGGATTTTGTACCAGCTGAGCTTCAGAGCTAAAAAGAAGCTTTGAGGTATGAGCTTCTGCCTAAAGCTCAGCTTCTCTAGGTGGAATTTCAGGGGCTAAGGAACTTCATCTTGCCTGACATCACAGCTGAAATAAAACCAGCTGGTATTACACCCAGTAATTCAGGGAGTTTAATAGACCCCCTGTCAGAGCCAGGCTTCCAGCCTAGGGTCAGAGTTACAAAGCCAGCAGCCCCTGCGTAAAGAAAGCTCCAGTGCTGTGCTGACTTTTTCCAGCCAAGCAAAGCTTTGCAGATAACTGGATCCCAGTGTCACGCAACTCCAGCCATTTGGCAGGCAGCAAACTACTTCATCGAATTAGTCCCCTCGAGTTCATATCATTAAACATACCCTCAGAAACAGCAAGACAGAGACAGTTAGCTATCACAAACTTCCAATTTTGTATTTATAGCAGTAACAATAGCCAAATAATCATGTTCTCTGGGGTCTGTACCCTAACACCTTTTGTTGGGTACAAAATCAAGTAAGGGATCTAGGAGACCAGCATGGTTAAACAAGGAACTGCTGGGCAAACTCAAGTGGAAAAAAAGAATCTATGGGTCATGGAAGGAGGGGCTGGTCACTTGGGAGGAATATAGGACGGTTGTCAGAGGATGTAGAGAGGCAATTAGGAAAGCCAAGGCCTCCTTGGAACTTAACCTTGCAAGTCAGGTCAAGGATAATAGAAAGGGCTTTTTCAAGTACATAGCAAATAAAACTAATACTAGGGGCAATATAGGCCCACTGATGAATGAGGAGGGTGCCCTAGAGACAGAGGATATAAAGAAGGCAGAGGTACTGAATGCCTTCTTTGCCTCTGTCTTTACTCCTGCAGGCTTTCCCCAGGAGCCCCTGATCCCTAAAGCCCCAGAAGAAGNCATAATTCCTTTCAAAATTATGCTGGTGCCAGATTGAAAGCACAGTTACAATAAGAAGAAAAAAGCTTGGATTTTTCCTGATTAAATCCCTATTTTTTTTCCTAGATCTTTACAGTAACTTCCTAGCTACTATTCAACACCCCCTTTGACACCACCATGTTAACTTCCAGCATGCTGTCATGGTTTAGACCAAGAAGACAATGGTCTAATGGTTAGGAATATGATGGGATAAAGGTTGGACTTGATGACCCTGGAGGTCCCTTCCAACCATAATGATTCTATGATTCTAAGAACCACGCGGCTGCTCACTCCCTCCTCCTTCCCCCCACAGTGAGATGGGGAAGGGAAAATATAACGCAAAGCTCGTGGGTTGAGACAAGGACAGGGAGGGTTCACTCACCAGTTATGGTCACAGGTAAAACAGATTCGACTTGAGGAAAAAATCAATTTAATTTGTCACCAATCAGATCAAAGCAGGATAATGAGTAACAAAGCCAGATCTTAAAAATACCTTCCCCACCCCTCCCTTCTTCCCAGGCTCCTGATTTCTCTACCTTCTCCGCTGCCCCCACTGGCACAGGGGGACAGGGAATGGGGGGTGTGGTCAGTTCATCACAAGTTGTTTTCCACTGCTCCTTCCTCCTCAGGGGGAGGACTCCTTACACTCTTCCCCTGCTCCAGTGTGGGATCCCTCCTTCACGAACTCCTCCAACATGAGTCCCTCCCACCAGGTGCAGTCCTTCAGGACCAGACTGCTCCATCACAGGCTGCCCACAGAGTCACGGCCTTCTTCAGACACTGCCACCTCCCCTGGTGTGGGGACCTCTGCACCTGCGAGCCCACATCTGCCCCACTGCAGTCCTTCGTGGGCCACCATGCTCCTCCATGGCCTGCTGCCTCACCACAGGCTGCAGGGGAACCTCTGCTCCAGCACCTCCTCCTGTCCTTCCTCATTGACCTTCATATCTCTGCTCAGGTGTTGCTCTCATCTCCCCTTCTCCTCTCCCTACCATAACTTTTGGCAGTTTCCTTTTCTCCTTCTTAAAGATGTTAATCATAGAATCATAGAATCATTATGGTTGGAAGGGACCTCCAGGGTCATCAAGTCCAACCTTTATCCCATCATATTCCTGACCATCAGACCATTAGACCATGGCCTCAAGTGCCTCATCAACCCGTTTTTTGAACACCCCAAGGGACGGTGACTCCACCACCTCCCTGGGCAGCCCATTCCAGTGCCAAATCATAGAGGTCTTATTACTGTTGCTTTGGCCAGAGGCGAGTCCAGATTTGGATCTGGGGGAGCTTCCAGCTTCTCACAGGAGCCACCACTGTGTCCTCCCCACTACCAAAGCCCTACCACACAGACCCAACACACAAGCCCACCTTCACATGCCCTTCCCCATCTACCACCTTCACTGGGATATGAAGAGCAATTCCACCCACTTTCACACTTCTCTTTGCATAAAGCATATAGCTGGGTCAGGCAGGGAATAGCATATAAGTGGGTCTATGCAAACAACCCAGGAGAATTTAGCAACCGAAGCAGAAACCGCTGATGAGATCCTCAATATTTTCTCAAAGTGCTTACGACAAGCTTGCAGTTTTGAGTAATAATGCCTGCAGATTAATTAAATGCTGATGACAGTCTAAGAAGCGGGACCAAGTAAAATAGATATCATTGCAGTGTGAGAAGAGAAATACAGAGTAAAATGTTTTTTATGGTATTCATACCCCAGACTGTGTGGGACACATTCCTTATTGACAGTGGAGCCTTTATGGCATCTTTTCTTCCTGTACTGTCACAGGCAAACAAAAACATGAAGAGGAAGAGTAATAAGAGCTTGTACATGGTAGAAAAATGAGCATGAAAGTAGCTAAAATAAAGCAAATATTTTATTTCTTTACAGGGTTGTATCTACTGAATTTTCTGTTCATGCTAATTTAATGTCTATGCCATTGACTCTCGGTCCTTTTTCACCAAGGCCACTCCATACCTGTCTTTCTTACAGTCCTCATGGGATCCTGCTCAGTTTATGCTGTCTCCTTTTTCTTAAAGTTATTCCTCTTTGCATCTTATGCCTTTACTGTTTACCATGACCAGAGCTTTAACATGTCCTTTACTGTTCACTCTGTTCGTTCAGGTGTTAGATACCACATCCTCTGCCCATCTCATTTATTTAGGTGCCAATTCTTCAGTGCAAATTTTGTCAATGTCTCTGTCTTTCACAAAATTTAGCCCTAGTTGTCATATTTTTGATGGCAATTATAAGTATAACACAACATAATAAAATACACAATCCATAAAAAGGAGTACTTCAGGACTGAAAATAAGAACAGTCCTAGAAAAAAAGCCTTCAGGCTTGTTCAGTGTTGAAAAGAAATTAAGAATGGGATTTGTGGCATTACTTAGGACAGCAATAAATGTGTACAGTAAGATCCTATATTATTTTCATTTTTTGGACTAGCCATAATCATATAAAAATATTACTTCTTTTACTGTGCAAAGTTAAAGTCTAGATAAACCTAGGCTAAGCTTGTGTTTCCTTGGAATTCCATAGAATTACATGGCAATGCCACGAAAGCTTGAGTCTTTGCAGGCTTGAGGCTAAAAACTCGTCTAAAAAGACACAAAGTTTTAGAAATCACATGGAAACCGAGTGCACATTCCACTCGTTAAAAACTGTAGTGAATCAGGTTTGCTAAGAGAACGTGTTTATACTGCACTGATGTCATATCTCTAATCTATGTTTGAATTTAAAAAAACTCCTTTTAGACACTGACAAACTTTGTCATTCCTATTTTATGGAGAGGATTTAGATGCAGAAAGAAGACTATTGTGATAGTCAAAATCTGCAGTAGGGTCAAAAATTAAAACAGTGGTACTGTTCAAACCACAAGACTATGGTTCAAATACAAATTGTTAGAAAATAAACATTTTCATGAAGTACTAATTGATTATGCAGTACTGCTGGATGTTGCTTTTAATATACCACTGATGTTTGGAGACCTTACACCCTAGATTTCAAATCATTCATAAAAGACATGACCAAGTGTAGAGAACCTCATAAGAATATTTAATGTCTTAGCTATGATGGGCTTTTTTCTTGCAGTTTCATACAGTGAAGCTAAGGATAATAATATATTGAATTTCTTTCTCCTCTAATGTGCCTTTATAGGTTATTTAATTGTGCAAACATATACACAGAAATATAATATATACGCAGGTGAAAAAGAGCTCTGTGGTATCATAGAATACTGATGTACCCTGCAGCTTTTTTATTACTAAACTGAATTGTACCTAGAGAGGCAGTGAGATTACTGATGCAGAAAGCAGCACTTTCTCAAGGTAGGTCTATTTTTTAAACAGTCTAGTATTATGCATATGATTTTCACCAAGTGATAGGCATTCATTCCTTCTACAGTGATGTGAGGTTTTTTTATTACACAAAATGTCTTCACAGCTCTGTCACAAATAATGAAACACTCCTCCCATTTTAGGTTCGGTGTGGTGGCTAGAGCTATGTCCAAAACACAGAATAGGGGATTATTCAAATTACTTACTCACTCTGGAGCTGACCACTTGGGTGTCCTTTTAGTTATTTCAAATATACTCAAAGGTTAACATTCCCAAATGAATCTCTGTATAATATCAGTTTATCCTTTACACTATTTTGGGACATGGAATTTCTTAAATAGTTGTGTGAGCTGAAACTGGGGAGTTTGAGACAATCACCTCATCACGTTGTTGTTGTGAAAATTGACAGTAGAAGACATCAGAAGATTCATCAACCCATATGTGTCAGATCTGCTAAAGTTTTATAATGGATTGGGCTTGGCAGAGAGCCTGTTCTTGGTTTGCACATGGAGAGGTGAAATGTTTGGCAGAGAACAAGATCATTCATGGGTAAAGGAAGAAAATCTCCAAAACTGAAGGAGAGAAGACATATGTATGTCATCTCTTTACTTTGCTCTGTTTAGATGCTGCACAGAAACATGGATGAAGCAAAAGTATTACTGAGAAAACCCTCCTCCTTCAGGCTAGGGACACAGGGAAGTGATCCTTCTTGAAGTCTGCAGCTGAGCAGATATTCTGCAGACCTCATTTGTAACAGAAATAGAGGATGTAAGACCAACACAGCAATTAAGTACCTAAAGTCATAAGTGGCTCAAAGTGCATTTAAGAAGAGAAAGCAAATATTTAAATCTTTAGAATTAAGAGTTTTAAATACTGAATATATAAGGATTAGGAAATATATATAAATCCTCCACATTTCCTAAGGAGATTTCCTTGATGCCATGCATAAAATAACTGCCTACTGTACAGTATTTTGCATTATCTGCCAGTCACCAACAAGCACAAGATGCTGAAGTAAATGAAACTTCAGTCATGGCCTGATGGCAATTCCTGTTTTCCTATGAATAGTCTAGTGGAAAGGCCTCTGTCACAAAGAGCAACCCAAATAATACAGTTCTTGAATTTCAGTCACAGGTATTCAAGTACCCATATTTTGGCATTGTGGGCCAAACCAGATGGAGCTGAACAGATGAAACCAGATGAAGTGTAGAACCATATAAGATTCAAATATAATCTTGTTTTCTGAAGGTTGGGAGATAAAAAGAAAGATCTAGTTAAATCTTTAACTGAGAAATAATTGTTCCATTCAAATAATCCATATAGAAGGGTGCAATTTTAATTATTGTAACAGGATGTAATTGTGACTAAATTGAGAAGTTGATTATTCACAAAATAATTGTGCCATTCTTCTACAAATAAAATGAGACAAAATGTATTTTGTGGCTCGGAAGTTTAGCTAATACCAATGCAGTCACTGTATTTACTGATGTGAATCTTACTCTAATAGTCAAGTGAGTTCCAATCAATTTTCTCATATAAGCTGCATGTACGAATTTTAACTGGTAAATTAGATAGATGTCATCTGTTGGCTCTTTTGGGAAGTAAGAAATCCCTCTACAAGATCATCAAATTAGCTTTCACCAATTGTATGAAATGATATAAAGTAATACCAGGCTATGTTTTATTTATTCAAAAGTCTGCATCAGGAATTGATAAGTCAAAGCCAGTAAAACAATCCCAAGTGTAATTTTTATGAAAATGTCTGTTTCAAACTGCTGAGTGAATGTTACAATTTTCAATTACTTGGGCACATGTAAGATTCACACACAACCTCTGTAACAGATTAGGAGACAGAGTTACATTTATATTCCAGCTGAACCACTAGAAACTCGGTGATCTGGGTGTAAAACCAGGCATAATCTGCTCCTCCTGGATGGGAAGCACCAGATTGTGTAGTCATTTTAAATCATCTGATGTAGGAGATCACCACCCAGCAGTAAGCAATAATGTAGAGATGAGAAAGCCTCAAAGATCTTGCCAGTGTATTTTTCCATCATATGGTACTGCTTCTAAAACTCTTGAATACTTGACTACAACAGACCAAAAACTGGCAACTTCACAACCTCAGCCAGAATCCTTGAATATTTGAACTCCACAAAAGCTTTCACATCTCACTTACAAATATAATGTAGTTTACCATATTAAGTTACTGTAAGATACATGAACACATCTATTAAATCAAAGTGTATCTATTAAAACAAACAAACCATTAAATGGCATTAGAAGTTATTTTTGTGTAAAGATGGAGTGATGTTTGAGATCTGAGACCTGCAGCTATCAATTACAAATAAAAAGGGAACTCCACAAATAAAGACACCTCATCTGAATAGGTAAATAAACAATTTTCTAGTGGTGTGACTAAACCAGTTGGGGACTAAATGTGATAAACTTGTTTGTGATCATATAATTAAAAACTATTTTCTCATTTTTCATATTCTAAACTACCTCTTAAAATTCACTGTTAATTAATATTAAATTTATTTTAACACCTATGCCAATCCAATAGCTGGGGATTTTTACAGTCTTCTATAAACTTATTTTAGTTAAGATTACTCAATTTCAACCTGGACTCAAAAATACTTTAGTTGCTCAATGCCAGTTTCTAATACTCATAAAAAACAAAACAAACCAAATGAATCAACAAAAAAATAAATCACCCAACCCTATTCCTAATCCTTGTGGAATTTCTAAAATAAGTGTGGTGTGTCATGTCTCCATGCAGTCAAAGAGGAGAGGTAGGTACCTCCAAAGGACAAGTCACCACACAAATTACAGCTGGCTTAGATAGTGTAGATCCTCTGCATGGGTCAGATCAGCCACGGATGTCCTGAGAGTATGCTGTTGCAGTCTAACCTCCATGGAAAATGGAAAACAGAAGGAGGAATCTATTTCTCTGATATGGTATTTTATAAATTCATTATGCATTGATCTAAGAACACACATTCAGGTTATTGTTTTTAAGAGTCTGAACAGAATATCTATCTGTAGCCTTAAGAACAGTACTGATAATTTCAATATCTGGCAACACTTACAACCTTCTAAGTCTCATGCAGTGCCAAAGAATAGCTAGGTTTTTTACAGTATGAATAAAAGGACATTATTCCCTAACGGTTTGTAGGTGAAGAATGCCCATCTGCAATTATTCTTCCGAGGGACTCGGAGTATGGGTACGGTCCACAGGACTGGGGTCAAAGGGGACAGGGAGCAGGGAAAGGTGTGAGAGAGACAAGTGGTGTAGCAAGAGAAACACCCAGTGGACTGCGTTCCTCTTCAAAGGTTTCAGTTAACTTGTTCTACTTCTATTTTATGCCATTCCCACACAGAAAGTTGATATTCACTGTGAACATAATGAATGCATATTGAGAGCCATGTATAAGTAAACATATCATAGAATCAGAGAATCCTGGAATGGTTTGGGTTGGAAGGGACCTTAAAGATCATCTCATTCCAACCCCTTTCACTAGACACCTTACACTAGACCAGGTTGCTCCAAGCCCCATCCAACCTGGCTTTGAACACTTCGGGGGGGAGGGGGAGAGGAGCCACAACTTTTCTGGGCAATGTAAGTGTTTATATATAAAGTGTTTTCTAAAGATACAGCAAAAATTACACAAATATTGCAATAACTGGGAAATCAAGACCTATAGGAGGAAATTCTGAAATACAGTTAATAAAAAAAAAAATTCTGCTATTTTTGCAAAATATTAAGTATGCAGCACATAACCAGAGTTGCTTCAATAACTTAAATACCATTCTGCCATAAAATTCTAAAGGGGGATGACAAATAAACAACCTTTCAAAGACTATTTCTCTGGGACAGCAGAAAATAAGTAGTAGCAAATACAATCTTCCTGTTATTAAATTGTATCACTGTAGCCTAAATTAGGCAAGGAGATGTGACTGCTGAAGCTACAGTAGTTTATTTTAAAGCATCTAATCTTTTTGTAAAGTTATGAATTCCAATGTAGGAAATTAAGTCTGTATGCTGAACCATTTATTAAATAACCTGTGATATATAGTCCATCTATACATGGTAAAATAAATCACAAAACTCTCACTAACTTCAATGAAGATACATATACACAGACACACATACGTATGTGTGTATAAAACACCTTGTAGAGATAGCCAAAGTATAGGTTACTAAATAGAGACTTGGTTCAGAGGCAGATTTGATATTTTAGTCTCATTCTCCTGCATAAGGCCTTGGAAGATAAATTTGATGCCACCTTCAGCTGGATTTAGAAAGCCTCAAGGAATTGTACTGGCAGAACTCTTAAAGCTTAACTGTGTGTAACAGCTTCACATTCTTCACTTTGGCGAAAGTTACTTCTGCTTGCATGGATTTAGTGACACAGCAAAATGTCACTAAGTCTTCTGCCTGTATAAAGATCCAGCATTTCAGAGTGAAAATCTGGCTGTGCTGGAGTCAGAAGGAGTTTTGCAGCGTATTTAAACAGAGCCAAGATTTTTTCTTCACATTTGAAAGTTAGGACTGAAGGCAAATGACTACGGCTGCTGACTAAGTCCTGGCTTGAGGTTAGGGAAAAAAGAAGGGCCTAATGGCATCAGCAACTACTTCATAACATTATACACTGGGCAGAGAAGGGAGTGGCTCTATCAATAACAAGGTTCCTTTTATTAGGATACAGATTTAAACTTATTTAAGCTCACTGAAATTTTTCTAAGGATTTTAAATGATTTCTCTAAGTTTTGAGTCAAATGGTATAATCGCCAAAAAAATAAGATAATGTTTGACTCCAAAGGTTTGAAAAATTGCATCACATTTCTCAAGTAATTTCTCTAGGAAAAAAACACTAAGTACATTTCAGAAAGGCCAAAAATATTTTGTTTTGATATATTTAAAGCAAATTTATTCGATTTTGCACATTGAAACAATATTCCTTACCAGTACGCCCACAATCAGCATGAACCAGTTTAAAAAAAGGCTACCCACAACCAGATTTTTTGAGGGGGTCAACCTGAAACCAAATTAAAACTCTTTTTTGCGCAGCTCTGGGTATGAGTTGCATATTCAGCCAGCACTGAGCAGCAGCCTCAGCAGAGTAAAGAAGATAAAATGAAGCATGAAATAATGACCTTCTCATCATGGTCCTTCCAGATCACTCCTGAAGTGCACAGACGCTTTTACTGTCAGCGTCTACACAGTACTTTCCTGCTTTGTCATCGTATGGGTGAATCAATCATCACAGGTCCTGATTTTGCTGGAAAAGTACTGGTCAGTGGAGCTGTGACAGCTCAGAAAAAAATGACCAATTGACTTCTCCCTTTCAGTGACAAAAGGAAATGTTCTTCCAGTAACAGGCAGAATCGACAACCTTTTCTTGTCGGTTATAAAGGTTGAAAGTCTAAAGAAAAAAATACAGCAAATGGACAGAGAAAAACTAACTTTGCTAGAGCCCACAAACTATCACTGGCACTGAATGCTTTGCTTTTTAGTTCGCATCGACACTCAGTGAGGTTCTCTAACCTCCTTCTCTTCGGCCTTATTTACCCAGTAACTGTGACAATCCATTAATGATGCTGACTTGTCTCTTGCTACAAATACCATTCTACATTTGAGAGCCTTAATCTGATCCTTTGGATCAATAAAACATCCAGAACTCGTTTCCACACATCTGCACAGAAACACAACAACAGGCAGCACTATCTGAAGAACCACTGTGTGCATGTATTCTCCTCAGAGCCTTTCTGAACATGGCATTTTGCTGCTTGCACCAGATGAGGCATGAATGTTCATCCCCTCCTTTTACAAGGGAAATCAACAGATCATGGGTTTCTCCCACAACACTGCAGTAGGGAGGATGCTGAGCACACACTGGAGTCCAGGCTTTTTAAGTGGCCTCAAAGCTGTAGACTTCCCATCATTTTTGCCTGCTGTTTCAACCATAACAATGCTTCTAGTCCAGATTTCTGTAACTGACTCTTAGTCCTTACACTCTACCTCCTTCTCCTGCCTGGATTTGCCACCTGTGTCTCCACACTTGCACTTTAGTTCTGGTGGGCCTCATTACCCAGTCTGACGAGCTGGGAATTGCTGCTATGTTAAGTATGACCTGTACATTGTCCTTCTTAACATTTTGAGACCATTTAATTGAGCCTCCTTGTTTTGTATATCTTCACAGAACAGCAGTATATGTATATTGGCAGGCCATGTAAGATTGTGTATTTTAAAAAATATGTTGTGGAGCTTTTATCAGTTGGGATTTGGGTTTTTTTAATACAACTGCTTGATCTCTTTTTGGTCCTAACCCTGTGTAGAAAGCGCAGTTGCAGCATGTACTATCCCAGCAAGGCTTCCTAGGAGCACAGAAATAAATCTCCTTAAGCAGATCAGTTTATGTGCAACTTGAAGCACGTGTTAATTTGAACTGATTTATTGATGCCAGCATCTCACCCAGTGTGTGCAGCAGCTGCCCCACTTGAAAGGATTCATAATGTGCCAATGGGGGTAAACAGCTCTGCATCCTGAAGTCCCTTTCCTGTTCCCTGCTCCAAGTGTTACCTCCAGCACTAGCCCCTGGGCCCCCTGATCTCAGGCAGAACAACCATGTCTCCCCTGGACTAGACTCTACTGAGGGAGCTGGGAAAGCTTGTTTGCATTCATCTCCCATTTCCCTAGCACCCACATAGGCTCAGGCACAACCAAGCCTGGTGTGTTTGAGCAACTCTTCTATTCATTTTTCTCCCCCTGGGATTTCACAGCTTGAGTAAGAGTTTATCTTTTATCCAGATGAAAAGAATACCAGCTGAATTTAGCAGCTTTTCTTGCATCCAGCTTTCACTAGGGGGTCTGATCCAAAACCTATGGCAGCTTTTCCAGTTATTTCAAAGACATCTGGATTGTGCTTTTAGCAACAGAATTCTCTTCTGATGAACCTAATTGTCCCACAGAAGCTGATGAGGTTCATGCAGCCAAACTGTCCCAGGCTGTCACTGCCACTCACAAGTTAAGCTAGGTGGCCCTGTGAGTACATCTAAGAGAATGAAAAGGGTAATGTGACAGCTTTCCAAGCACTATGACATCTGCAGCCGACAGAAGGGTTATTCTATTTACCCTGGGTAAAAAAGCCAGCCAGTGATTCAGTGTGTACTGTCACTAATTTATTTCAATAACCTCTTGATTCCCCTACCACTGCAGAGACCTCTAAGTACAAACCAAGGGTTCATTCAGCATGTGTCATTCAGCCCTCTTCTAAAATCTATGAGCAGTTATAGGTACTATCCTGGAGATAACATATCCCTGAAAGTTACTCCACATTGATCAGGTAAGTCTTGAATCAAAGGCAATTTTTAAAGAGACACACATTCAAATATTCCCTGGTTTACACAACATATCTTAGGAAGATTAGATGACTGCTGGTTCTCTTTACATACAAGAAAAACTAAATTTCCCACACAGCCACAGGATGGCTTCCAGCCTTAATATTTGGATGCTTCAGCTCTGCTTCAACCTTGTGTCAATGACTTCTGTACATAGACAATTTAGTAAACATTTTTATACCCATTAGAATAAAACAAACCACATAAATAAACTTTTTTAAAAAGACATCCTTTTTTTCCCTCAAAAATATTCTACTTTTTTCTAAAAGTAATATTAAAGAAAGCCAAATAGAACTGGCATTAGATTATTCAGCCACGGGACAGAGGATCAAGAATAGAAATGCTCAGCCTTTTCAAGGGATTTCTATTCCCTTGAACATTTTGGTTTACTCTCTTCTGAGTTCCTTTAATACCTGAAATCTATTTTGAAGAGAACCTGGCACTAGAGGGATCTTGGAAATGTGCAGGGACCCTAACATGCCTTACTGCAGAAAGAAATATCAGCTAAGTTATGACATGAATTCCTTCAACAGTGTCATAAGGAGAATACAAATCAAAGAGAAACCACAGTGTCTTCAAGGGGGAAAAGAGCTGAGTGTGCTGAGGAATCTGAAAGCCAATCCTGTTGTAAGGTATTTCAGAGAGCTCATGGTCAGTTTATACTTCCTGTTCCATAGCACCAGTATCATAAGATTCCTGTAATTATTTCCTTGCCTTTGGGAGGCAGGAAGCTCAGATATTTGAAGATAATCTGTCTAACAGGGCATATGCCTAGCTAAAGGGATTTTTCAAAAGTACCTGCATCTTGATGCATGATTTGACAGAAGTAATAATATTATAGTACCCAACAAACATGGACACCTATCTGCATTTGGTCATGCCTATTTGCACCTTCAGGCACCCAAATGTTGACAATTCAGGTCATTTAATTCACTCTGATTTTTAGTTTATCCAAAACAACCAGAGCATGAACTGCATGGCATAAGCAATGCTGTCCTGCTTAACTTGGGACATAGAACTTACAATTTGTATTGCTTTCTGGCCCAAAGGAAAAAAATAAATCAGAAACAAAAGCAAAAAAAATATCTCCAAAGCACAAGACAGCATGTTTTTATAATCATATAAAATACCATACAAAATGCAAGCAGTCTTGAAGAAAAACTGCTTCGGAATGAGTAATTCAAGACCCACCACCTTAAGAATCAGATCTAGGAATTTTCTTGCAAGCAAGAATACTCTCAGATTTCTCCTGGCCATCCATTTTCCAAAACAAATAACTGTGAAGTTCTTAATTCCCCAGTAAGAAACTCCATGTCCTAGACCAAACTCAAGTGCACTTCTATTATGTGCCTAAGTTGCACAGTAATTTTGCTGTGGGCCCTATGAGAATAGGCAAGGGTTTCTTTCCAAGTCATTTGCACAGCAACACAGAGAAGAAATAAAAGCATTAGGTAGCCCTGTACTGCTTGTATCTATGTCAGCAGTGGGAGGCTATTTTATTTTTACAGATAGCGGACAACATAAAAATAATTTTTTAAAAAACCAGCCACATAGAGTGTTGATTCCATCTTGCCAACACATCAGCTAGTGGAGCTAAGCCAACCTGAGTGAGCACGTTAGAAGAACTAAGCCATGCCAAGTAAAGAGCTGGCACAGCTTCCTGTCCTCCAGTGCAAGGATGAAGCAAGGACCAAGTTTTTGAACTCTTGAAGTTCACAATTTGGATGCAGCTCTGCTTGCTAGGCAGGAAAACTGTGCATAGTCCCTAAGTAAGGTCTAAAATTACTTCCATTAGCTGCCCCTGTAGTTTGATTAGCAGCATTTAGAGGCATTTTGTACTTTTACAACCCAGTTGGTAATCTCATATTAGAGTAAAAATATGTATAATATTGTCAAATCAAGATGAAAATGGTACATAAACACCATATACGAACTCTCCATCATATTTGGTAAGTCATGGGCAACAGGAGAGGTGCCTGAGGACTGGAGGAAAGCAAATGTCACTCCAGTCTACAAAAAGGACAAGGAGGACCCAGGTAACTATAGACCGGTCAGCCTCACCTCCATCCCTGGAAAGGTGATGGAACAACTTATCCTTGGCATCATGTCCAGGCATATCAAGGATAAGAGGCTCATCAGGAGCAGTCAACATGGTTTTACCAAAGGGAAGTCATGTTTGACCAACCTAATAGCCTTCTATGAGGAGGTAACTGGGTGGACAGATGATGGTAGAGCAGTAGATGTGCTTTATCNCAATGAGATGGAATCTTGTTGGAGGGCTGTGACCGGTGGAGTCCCTCAGGGGTCGGTACTGGGACCTGTACCATTCAATATTTTCATCAAGGACCTGGATGAGGGAACAGAGTGCACCCTCAGCAAGTTTGCTGATGGCACAAAACTGGGAGGGGTGGCTGCCACACCAGAGGGTTGTGCTGCCATTCAGTGAGACCTGGACAGGCTGGAGGGTTGGGTGAGGGTGAGAGAGAGTTCAGAGGGCGAGACTGAAGTCTCCATATACAACAAATATACCAAGTTTTGCACTAAAATGTCAAGCTCCCCAGTGAGAAGTCAGACTACACATAGAAGAAACTGAAAGGTTAATTACAGCTCAATAAGTATTATCCACAGCAAGAGGAAAGGAAGACCACGTGTCATCTTGCATGACACCAGCTCCTTATTTCAGAATGGCCCAAATTCAGCCAGAGCTGCTAGTGACGCAAATTAATAAGGAGATGAACAAGTTGGCTAATGTAAATGGGTTGGCTTATTTGTCAGTATGAATGCCTCATAAGATTAAAAGGTCTCATCCCTACTAAAGGAAGAAACTTTATTATATAGTTACAGAAAATGCATGAGATCCCTTTTATTTTAATATAATACTCTAATTCAAAATGAAGGATTCAGCTGCTAGGCACATATTTCAGCTATTAATGTGCTGTTGAGCATTATCTTTTGCTGTTGTTCATTTCTTCTTTTGTTGTGCAAAGAATGAACCCGGCATATTTGCCTAACCCTGCTCACCTTTCTAGTCTTATATCTTTTTATTTCTTTTATTATTTTTTTTTCATTCTATCATATACATTTATGGTGATTAGTCAAGAAAATCATGACAATTTTTCTTACTTTTTTTTCCCCTCCAAAGCTTTCATTTGCTCTCATGTCTCTTTTTCCTTTCTTGCATTAACATCAAACATTTCCTCTGTGAAGACACTCATCAAAATCACTTGGAGTAATTTCAATTTCACACTGATCACACAGATCTCAAACCTCTCCAAGCAGAGATTTTCATCATCCTACAATAAAGTTTGCATTGTGTGAAAAACAAATTTTGAATTATGTTCAGTTAGTTGTCATTTGATACTACCATCTGGAAACAGATGAAATACTGGAATATTTTGTAATTCTCTGGGAGATAAATACGTGCAGACAATGTCTAGAGGTGTAAAGGTGAATTCATGTAGGTAAGAATCACAGGCGATGAAGCACACTGCTGGATCTAGATGGTGTGCAACCTAGCAAGCCTTTACTCTTGAACAAGAAATGTCCTATGGGTCAGCACACTTTCACTACATTAGTTTTGCATGTAATGACTGCTTATCTATCTTTAGACATCAATCAGGTATCTCCTTATCAGATCAAAACCTCTGAGAGACTTCAGGTGTTTAGGGAAGAAATTTGGGTTCTAATCTTGTAAATTAGAAGTTATCCTGTGGATTAAAATAAGTATACTCAAAACTACAGGCTGACAGTGGCAATCATAAATTGCAGCAAGGGAAATTCCAATTAGATATGAGAGAAAAAAAAATTTCACCATGAGGGTATTCAAACACTGGCACAAGTTGCACAGAGAAGTTGTGGAATCTTGATCCCTGAAGAAATCCCATGACAAGGCTCTGAATAACTGGTCTAACTTAAAAGTTAGTTGCAAAGTTGATGGCCTGATCTAAGCAGAAGGCAGGTCTTGATGACCTCCAGAGGTCCTTTCCAGCCTTTGTGACTCTGACTCTTTGACTGGGTTTATTCTTCAGCTCTTGTTCTTACCCACAACTTTTCTTTAACAGCTCAGAACTTAGTGCACTCAGCCAGGATGTGGAATGTATTCCCGATTTACTCTTCCCCCGAGGATTCAAAACCATGTCTTTCTCCAGGAGAATGCACTAACCACGAGACTACAACTATTCCAGAGTGAAAAGTGGGAAAGAAATCCTTGACCTCTTCCTTTTGGGTCTGTTTCATTTCATATAGTGCAATTAAAGATTTATTACATTAGAGAGAGAGAGAAATGGTTTAAATCTCTAGCCTAGTGATTGATAAATTCATCTGGGAAAGTTTTGATTTGTGTTTTCTGTTCCAAAGACTTTTACTGTATTTTGTACAGTAACTGTTTCATTCAGAAGACATCATCCAAAGACTGACAGATTTTAGTACCTAAACACTGACAGTGTTTAGGTACTGACAGAAAGAGGAAACTAAGCTATAAACAGTGGTACAATTAAAGAATTTTTCTTTTACTTTCCTCCCCTACCCTTTCAAATGAATCACTGCTTTCTGTATATCACTTTGAAAAGGTTCAAGAAGACTTCAACCTTTTGTTTACATCATAGAGGAATGAAGATGAAAGATAGAAGGGAGGCAACTGCCTTTCTTCCACAATGTCTTGAGCACCGAGCTATATGCAAGGGCTTCACCTCTTCTCCTCTCCTCCAGTGAAAGCAATGATGGTTACTGTGACTTCTTTAAACCTCAAGATATGAGGTGAGTTCATTGCAGGGTGACCTCCATCAGGGCCTTCAAGCAATGCAGACAAAGGAATTCCTCCTCATTTGTGACTTCGATATTTGGTGGTAGACAGTAGCTTATGGATTGAGTTTTGGAAGTTGGACTATGCCTCAGGCTACCCAGGAAATCTCTGGGAAAGTTGAACTTTGCTTTTCCTATACCCACATTAATACCATCACGAGTGAACTATTCCTCCACTACTTTCCTTCTGAAGAACGAAGTGTGTAGAAGTAAGAATAAAGAGAACAATGGAGATGTATGTATCTAGTTTAAATCTTCAGGCAAGACCTCACATCTCTGTTGTATTTTTTGTGACACATGTTCAGCTTCAGACATACTATATGAATAAAACAGAGCCTTATACCCTCTCTTATCCCTCATTTAGAATATCTGCCTACCAATAATGTTGCAACATAGTTTTTTAATATATACCCTTCTCCATATGACAGAATAATCTTCCAGCAACAATAACCTTAACAACCAACCAGTCTTCAAATGGTATCAGTATTATCTGACTTCTAGTTGAGAGACTTATACTAATGAATAATGTGGTGAACAGGAAAATATTTATATATGTATTTGCTATATGTAACATGAAATATTTATCTTCTAAAGCTTTAAAGGTTGAAGAATAGATAAAATCAGGAAGAGAAAAGCTGTATCAACTTAGCAGAATGAGAGATACTTGTCCTATAAAAACACAGAAAGCATACTAGGAATCACATGTTGTTTCAAGGGGTGAAGTAAGCAGCTCTTTAACTGCTGGCAGAGATCTTTTTAATTTTCACACTTCTTTCATCTTTTAGACAATATTGCACTAGGAAATGCTGGACTTACTTTAAAAAAACACATTGCAATAGTGCTAATCCTGGCCTCTTTAGCTGTGGAAAGGCTTGAAAAAGCTAAACTTTTCTCACAAGATGGAACCTACTTTACCCATCTATGTGCTCATCAAGCTTAATTTATCTGTCAGTGGAAGAGTTGGTGCAAAGTTCATTTTCATCTCGAAGAAACCTTGGCAGTCAGAAATAACCACATTAAAGAAGTTTTTAAAATTCTCCTACTTCTTATTTAAGATAAGACATTGTGATTGTCTGCTTATTTTTGTTAACAAAATAGTGTTAGTCCCTCACCTGCCTATGCATTCCCTAATACTCTCTCTTCTAGCATGTGTAGATTAGGATTCACTTCTCCTAAATTTACCTTCATACCTAAGCAAGTCACCTAAGGCTCACTTTTTCTTTGTCAAAGGAGAAAAATAGCTATCTTAGAGTGTGATTTTCTTGACCAAAGTTAGGTATCTTCTTTAGGATGCAATTAACAGCACCCTAAAGTTGCTTGCTTGTTTTCTTTTATTATAATAGGAATCTTCAGTGACTCACTGTAATAATTTAAATATCTGCCCTGTAGAGAGCTGTCTGTGCTCAGAAAAACCTTATCCCTGATATAAGACTCATACAATGCATTTTTAGCCAGTTAAATTCTAAGCATTTAATCTTCTCTGATCATTTAGGCTTTCTCTGGGGACATCCAGACTTAATATGTTAGACACAAATCGGACAGTTTCATACTGTGCGTTCTGTGTAATGCCTGTTGCACATGAATCCTTATATTTTCAAACACTTTGACTTAAATGCCCTGGTAATACAAAGAAATTTGAAGAATATCTGTATCCATCAATATCTTTCTTTTCTAAAGTACCACAGAACTTATTTTTGGACAGGCCAGCAGCGCTCTGCAGAATCAGTCCCAGTGATGCCAACACTTGTTCATCTCCCCAAGAAACATGAGATAACAGCAGCCATCGCATTCCCACAGTACACAGGAATAGACAAAACTTCTCACAGGAGGACAAATCAACACCTTCTTCATAGTGCTGCTCATAAGCACCACATGAGCTCTTTAGAGCTTCTTATTTTTTCCAATATGTTACTTGCTACTCCTTGTTGTACAGCAATGTTGTTAAAGGAAATAGTTCCACTAAATTGCTTTACATACTTTAATAATCTATTTCCATTTCTTTTCACAAGAAACAAGACCTCACGTGGCTCATGTCTAAAATTGCATCTGCAAGAATGTTTTTTTTTTCACTTTTTTCCCCTAGAGAATTCAGGTTTTCTGTGTATTCCTTGTCTGCAACAAAAAGCAGAGCAGCGTCAAGGCTGAATCCCATTTCATTGATACAGACAAGTGTATGATTTTGAGGATTAGGTATAAGGGGAACACAAAACAACACAACAAGGTCTTTCTGTGGTCAAAAGTATGAGCTACAAATTGCCAGAGAATTCAAGGAATGGCTGTTTAATGGAAAATTAAAACTGTAATAGCAGGTTATAAGCCTTCTCTCAGCATAACTAGAGTTTTGTTGTCACACAAAATTGCACAAACAATTATGACACCATCAAGGGAAGTGGTGTTGTCAGAGTAGGTTTGAAAGTTATAGTCCTCAGTGGTTTTTACTTTTCCACTCATGTCAGTCATTGATTTTTTTTCCTCATATCGGATTTTTCTCTAGTGACCTATTTATTAGGTAAGCAAGAGTCCTACACTTTTACTTTATTTAATTGCCTGTGATTATTAGATAGCTTCTCCTTTTCAGTCACTGTTTCAACACTCTCTTAGCTAGAGACTGTGGTTAACTCACTTTATATTACAGTAATTTTACACACATCAGAAATGTCAATAAAATAAAAACAGGCAGTTATAAGCTTCCGTCTGTTTTATCACATGCTGTATCCATGCACTATAAAAGGTGTTCTTCCCTGCAAGAGCAGGAAACTGTTAAGTTGCTGACATTTAAAGAGGAGGCTGTGTGGTCTGGGAGAGAAGTGCTTTCAAATTAGAAATGTTGGTAACAGAGACCTCTGAAGCTATGTAAGTAGTTTACGTGTTCATAGATTGCCAGTTGCCATTAGAAAGAAATCTGAATACATCTAAAAGTATTGAAATTCACCAGATAATTCCATCAAAATCTCATCTAAAAGATCCATTCACTCTTTAAGCCAGCAAAGCTATTACCAAATTTTCAAAATTAAATGTCCCATCTTCGGTGATTTACACATCTTTATAAGCACCATTCCTTGAAATTAAATTTCAGATAGTTTTCATAGTCAAGTGACCTGCAAAAGTCAGAGGCAGGAGTTGAGAGATGTAGAAGAGCTGTTGGAAGAACGTGAAAGGCTAAGGGGAGCCACGGGGTTTTGGGCTGTTGGAGTCAAGGGGCACATTGCTGGGAACCAGGGATTTGACCACTGTATGCACTTCTCTTTGCATTATCTGCTCACACGTGTAACTGCAATGGTGTTGGATCAGGGAGTTTTATACTGTTTATCCTCATGAAAACACCACCCACATGAACTGCATCTCAGGGTGGTCCTCAATGCCCTCTGCAGTCCTTGGCACTGGTGGTGAGTTATGACCCAAAGCATTGAAGCCTTGATGAAGTCTTCATAAGTTCTCTTCAGGTATCAAACATAGCCAAATTCTGGCCATAAACACCACTGATTTAAATTGGCACAGCCCCAGAAGTAAAATAATTTTAAAAAAGAAAGAAAAAGGAAATAAAAATCAGAATTATTCCACACGGGGGTGGATTTAACCTGAGAGGACACTGGTGTCTCCCAGTCATTCTCCTACAGTGTTTCTGAACTGCGACATTTTACTCCCATGATCACAAATGAATTAAGAGTCAGCACTGTACATGAGAAATTAAATGCAGCACTAGTGAGAAGGGATTCCTCTGTGAAATTTCCCTGCCAACACACAATTGCAACCTGAACACCGCTAGCATTGGTAGACAGCAGTATCAGCGCCTGGATAAACTGGTAGATTAAATTGAAACCAGCGAGTTGAAGCTAACAGGAGTTGGAATCACTTTTTAACTGGCAGAGGCTTTCAGCAGTCTGAAGATCTGACTGCAGAACTGATATTGATTCCTTAAAATGAATACTAGTAATAAAAAAAAGTGTACAAGCAATCAGACAGGATAGGAAGCGGGGGTGGAGCAGATGGGGGATATGGTGGAAAGAGACCATCTTGAGCAAGAACAAGCAGTTCTGAGGAAGGGGAATACTAAATTATACATCTTCAGCTAGTCTGTGATGTCTGATAGATGTTTCCTGGGAGTTATGTAACACAGTAATTGCTGTTATTTTTTTCATACCACGTTGATTTTATTAAACCATTCAGCAAATGCTAATTTCAGAGTCGCTTTTCCAATTAGTCATGACATTTCATGGGTATCTCTGCTACCAGGCAGATTCTTCAACCTTTGCTCCAACTGAGCAATGTTTTTACCCCTTCAAATAACGCCTTGTGCTTCTCAAGGTAAAGATGGTAGAATCTGCCCTCAACATTTTGTGACGTATGAGTCACTTGCTTGGTCTTAGGGTTGAAGAACAAAAATGACTCTTGTATATGGTGCTCTCCCTAGTCAATAAGCAAATTATATCTTGAGCTAAATTTTCATAGATGAAACAAACATTTTTGTTTGCAACCAGGACTTGAAAAAATAAAGTGTTTTCAGGGAAAGGGAGTTAAGAAATTAGTGCTTTTCTACTTTAACTAGTTTAGATGTGGCTGTTCCCAATATGCAGATTTTTTTCCGGAAGCCGAAAAAAAGCCCTTGATAATTCCCACTAAAATAAAAACCACCAAAAACACCCAAACCCCTCTTTTTGTCAGATTGCTGAAAAACTTTTTTTA
The DNA here is from genome assembly GCA_013398125.1 of Aegotheles bennettii. Classification (NCBI taxonomy): domain Eukaryota; kingdom Metazoa; phylum Chordata; class Aves; order Caprimulgiformes; family Aegothelidae; genus Aegotheles; species Aegotheles bennettii. Next base: position 521,087 of record VZRW01012686.1, on the reverse strand, counting down.
AAAAGAAATGTTCAATAGAACATTTTCAAACAGCACTATTAAGTATAATAACAGTATGCTATTTAATCTTTTTTGCAGGTAAATATTGCACTGAAGAATGGTGACTTATGTGGCACAGGAAGAACGTCTGATCTATTGTATATTTTAACAGTTCCTAGTTTATTCATTTCAGCAATGAACATTAATTTCTTTATTCTGCCTTTATGATGCATGATACTGTGGAAATGGCATTTTATGATACTTCACTTTCTGTTGTCTGTAATGTAACTGACCTCAATTTCTCTGTCTGTAGAACAGAGACAATGGTTGTGCTTATTTTTTTCCTCATCTTTTTTTCTGCCTTTTTTAAAAAAACAATTCCACCTATGAGAAGTGTTACATGAGAAGCAAAGTTCTTATCCCTTAAGTATTTTCAGTACAGTTGCATTTTGGTTAAAAAAATTATGATTATATGCAATTGCTGTAGGACAGGATTATTTTCACAAGCACAATGAATACATGAAATATTGGGGATTCCAAGTAAGTCTTCCTTCATAACATCCCTCAATGTAACTTCCAGTAGTTTATCCTAAGGTAAATCTCATGCCTCTACTACTAGCTGACCCAGCCTTGTTCCTTGCCATATCAGAAGAATGGCCTGACAAAGAAACCTGTATTTCCTAGGGACAGAAAGTCAGGTGGTCAGCTAACATGTAAACTGTTTGCACTGATGTTCTGCTTTCAGGTTTCATCGTCTCCTTCCAGTGTTCAAAAAGTTCAAAACATGTTTACTGAAGTAAAATGCTTTGCTCATTTTTTCCTCCTTTTCCAGCTGAAACAGGGCAATTGTGAATAATTTTCAAATTATTTTAATCAGGCAAAGTAATTTATTTTCACAGGGTGAAAAAATGTTCTAAAAAAAGCTTTTTTGATAAAATTCCATAGAAAAAGTGGTCTAATTTTACATTTATCTCATTTCTTGGGACTCGGGGCAGACAGAAAGCTGTTTTTGTTTCACACCTCATTCACAGAGCAGGAAGGACAATGCTCACTTAATCTGCTGCCACTTGATACTCTCAACTGATAGTTTATTTGCCCTTCCCTCCCTTATTTACTCTATCCTCAACGACTCCAGCTTCAAAAACATAATTATTAATTTCTTTCTGAACTTTCTAGGGTGTTCATCATTAGAGAAACCAAGTATTTGTAAATATTAATTAAGTTACCCTTGCTGGGAGGCAACAATATCTCCATTCTACCAATGGCCAGTCAAAGCACAAAGAAATTAAAATCAAATATATCTATGCTAATTAGGAGTGTTCAGCCTGAAGCACTTGGAATGCTATTTTTTCAGGGCACATATCCCTAGATCATGTTTTTTGCAAGCACAGTACTCAAAGACTTTGGCTGCTACTGCAGGAGCTCAGACTCCTGCCAGTCAGCACCTAGGGTCTCTAGGTGAGAGGTCAGGAAAAGAGGGACACTCAATTAATGACCGTTCGTGCAGAGTTTGGTTTAAGTGACTTGCTGAGTATCACACAAGTTGAAGGCAGAGGTTGAAATATAATTAATTCCCTGGAGCAGCACGCAGCTACCTCACCATGAGGCTCTCTTCTCTTTTTGCAGTCCTTTGGCTTGCCTAGTACAGTTTCTGACAGAAAGTGAGGACAAAGTCTGGCAGAGAGCCTCCTCTACTAAGCAAACATGATATATCCCCAGAAGTCCATCATACATGTGAGATAAGACATGATCTTGTGCAAGAAAGATTGTCAATGCCTAAATAAATCACAGAATCACAGAATCCTAGGGGTTGGAAGGGACCTTGAAAGATCATCTAGTCCAACCCACCTGCCAGAGCAGGGTCATCTAGAGTAGATCACACAGGAACACATCCAGGAGGGGTTTGAATGTCTCCAGTGAAGGAGACTCCACAACCTCTCTGGGCAGCCTGTTCCAGTGCTCTGGCACTCTCACAGTGAAACAGTTTCTCCTGATATTCACATGGAACCTCCTATGCTCCAGTTTGCAACCATTGCCCCTTGTCCTATCATTGGTCATTACTGAAAAAAGCTTTGCTCCATCGTCCTGACACTCACCCTTTACATATTTGTAACCATGGATNTCTCTCAAGCAGTTCCCTGTCAAATAAAGGCATTATCATCACCTAGACCTGCCAAAAGCGAGAATCATAGAATCATTATGGTTGGAAGGGACCTCCAGGGTCATCAAGTTCAACCTTTATCCCATCATATTCCTAACCATCAGACCATCAGACCATGGCCTCAAGTGCCTCATCAACCCGTTTGTTGAACACCCCCAGGGACGGTGACTCCACCACCTCCCTGGGCAGCCCATTCCAGTGCCCAACCACCCTCTCAGTAAAGAACTTCTTCCTAATATCCAACCTAAACTTCCCCTGACAGAACTTGAGGCCATTTCCTCTCGTCTTATTATTAGCAACTCAGGAGGAGAGGCCAACACCAGCCTCACTACAACCTCCCTTTAGGTAGTTGTAGAGAAATTGGGCTGTGCAGGTAGTCAGATGTGGTAACTTTTAGTTTTTGCCTAATTCTGCAACGTTAAGGATGTGTTTTTAGCTATGATTTGTATGCATACACATGCACATTAAGATTTTCTCATTGCAGTCACTAATCATACCCTATTTCCCTAAGAAACACTGCTCAGCTGACAGGCTTTGGTTCTCTTCTGTTGTCCTATTTACTGTCTTTGAACAATATTTCACTTGAGAAGTTGACAGTGTGGACACCTATGAACAAATCATTCTAAAATGCCTTCATAAACAATAGTGAGAAATAAGCATTTCCAAGGGCTCAGCTAATCTCACATACTTCACGATTATATGTTAGGACATAATGAACTGGAGCTCTGCTGTACCTAGCAGTGTCATCTGTGACTGCAAGATTTATGCATCCACATTAGGTCGGATGAATATGTGTGATTTCCAATCTTTGAAAAAATAAATCTGAAAACACAGCAATCCTGTGTGCCCTACGTCCACATTCTTCAAACCGAGATTGTGTTGGTATTTAGATAAACCAAGTAATTACAGGCACATCAGCCTGACACTGGTATTGAGGAAAATAATGGTTGACACAGGATATAGCAGATAAAGAGCTAAAGGAAGGCACTATAATTCACATTTTCTTCTGAAAGCAGATCCTATCAAGCTAATTCAGTATCTTTTCTCATGAAATTGCACATTTGATTGATTGTAAAAGTTTACAGTGTCAATTTTCCATACTGAGATTTCTACAAGGCATTTTTTCATGGGATTACACACCACTTGGGTTAAAAAAAAATTAATAAAAATCAAAACCATCTCTAACTCACAGGAAGAATATTTAACATGTTGAAAACCAGCTAGCCAATAGCCTGTACTGAAATGCAACTGTATGTGAAGAATCATCACTGCAGGGATGTGCCCTGATAGAAACATACTCTTGTTTCTACTCCTAGTTTCCCCAGAGCCAAAATGTGAGCATCTCTACAAAAAGCTGTGCTGTGCTATGTAAACCTACATGTAAACCTGGCACATATAAACCTAGACGCCATTTGAGTTAATGACTCCAATGCATATCCATTTACATGGTGAAGGGAACACAGCTCACACTGGTCAGTGGTCCTCAGAGGTACCTGCTGGTCACAGACAAAGCAGGACAAAGGGTGGTGACACTGTTTGTGTTTACCCAAAACAAATCCATGCATTTTTTCCCAACCCTCCTCCTCAATATGGTACAGAATTGGTCCAGGTGGGTTTTTTTTTTCAGCTAGTTCATAAACACACAGTGCAGAAAATGTCAATCTTTAAAGGCTATACTTTTGCAAAATGGTCAGCATCCAAAAAATGGGTCTTTCGAAGGCATGTGTTAGGTAACTGTTCCAATATGCAGACTGTGGTGAATCCTGCCTATAGTACTGTAAGTGAAGAATGCAGTAAACCATCATGTTGTTAAAATCCTACCAGGTAATAACTTATAAAACCTTAAAGAGATTAACTTCTGATGTCAGTGTGGCAATGCTGGCTTAAATCAGATGAGGACCTGCTTTGTGGAAAAGTCTCTGATTCTCTTCAAAACAGAACTAGTTCAAAATATATTGTTAAATATCCCTTCCACAGAAAAAAAGTTCCTTTTTTTTATCACAGAAAGCTCTGTTTGATTTAAAATTTGACAGCAGGAAGATCAGTTGCTCACTGTAATCCTTCAATATAGATTTTTCTTACTGAGAGTGGAAATAGATTGGGTATTTTGGGAAACTATAGTTACTGGATCTTTTTCCCCTAAATGAAATGCTTAGAAAATATTTATGAAATAACATAATAAATACTTTTTCCTCTCAAAGTAAATACTTACAGCTTCCTAGCCAGGTCTGCTTGAAAAGGATGTAATTAAAAGTAAGTAATATTTTTTAAATGTTTGTCTTATATTTATTTTAAGGTGCAGTTAACAGGAGAGAAGGAGAATTTTGCTAGAGGGAGAGAGGGAGACTTTTGAGGATACAAGATCAAAATAAAGAGGTTTACTCTCAGTTCCTGTTAGGAAGATATGGAGCACAAAAATCTTCCGAGCCTTGGATTTATTCTATAAATGAAAACTTTCACTAGTAGTTCTTAGAACCTTATTGCAAAATTATTCTCCCTTTCTATGACAGGGCACATAATTTGAATAATATCTTATTTCTTGTCCTACTCCAGAAAAATTAACATCCAGGCTCTGGCTAATACAGACCAGAGACTGTTAGATAGAGACCAGACCTGCCAATGGCTGTTTCTTGCATGGAGCATCATGAGTCTTCTATAACTGTCTTGGAAACACAAAGAGCGGCAAAAGGCTCATCAATTTGCACTAACATGTTATAAAATACAGAAACCCAACTGTTTCCAGACTTCGTTTTCTCTAGCTATTGGTTCATTTCCCCTGCTTGACATTTAACTCTGTTGATGTCAAGATGCTTTGTGTTTTGTTCTATTCTTAAACACTCCAACTTTAACACGGACACGTACTCATTAATAACACAATTCCCCAATTTCCTTTTTAGTTTTATTATTAAATAGAGTCAGTGCTGAGCCTTGTAATTGTGGTATGCTTGTGAGAGTAGGTTTAAATGCCTGCAGCAAGGCCTCTTTGAATAAAACCAGAAACCTTGGTGAATTCACAGTGCAATAATAAAAAGGTGACGCCTGTATTCAATTTTAAATCCTCAGCCATCAATTATTGATGAAGTGTTCTCCTCCTGCTTGCAGAAGATTGTTTGTTAGGATCATATTATTTAGAATACTTGGTAAGACTTCATAAAATAAATACAGTTTCCTGAAGTTTGAATACCTTAGAAGTTCACTGGAAGCTTTATGTTGTTTAACATTGGAGTCTATTTTTAGCTTATCTGAACTCACTGGCTCAAATAGCCTGCTGCTAAAATCAAAGCTGTCTAAATATGGGACCATATTCTGTTCCTACTTGCATCAAGTGAAGTCTCACAAATTTCTATAGATGTACGAGTCTACAAATTGTAAGAAAAAAATAAAATAATATGTACACAAAACTGTATAGATTAATCTGGGTCTGATGCTGCATTAGTCTTGCTATGTATCAGTAGTGAGCCCTTTCCCCCAGGGAGGGGCTCAACAGCAGAGCTAAGTCATTTCTTAAGTTATTTTACATATGGAGAATTCAAAAGGCATAAGACTCACAGAGTTGGTGATCTCTCTTTAAAGAAAGCCATTGAGTATGTTGCCAGAAAAAAAAGGCAGGGTAAGCATTTTGAACATGCTCTGTATGCCAGGGATGCCTGCCATGGTGCAAAACAGTCCTTTAGCTACTCCTACGAACAGCTTCCCACCTCCTTACTCTGGTGTTTCTTTGGCTTCTTGCATAATATGGATTAGTCACTAGGTTACTTAAACTTACAGCACAGCTCTCTGCCCAGTGAGAGCAAGCAGCCAAGCTCCAGTGACCAAGAATCCCTGGAGCTGCCTGTGAAAGATGCTAAAGGAAAACCTAGGCTAGCATATTAATAAAAAAAAGCTGTTAAAATTGCAACAAGATTCCAAAAAGGTAGTAAGCTGCCATTGAGTGATAATAAATTGATTAAAATAAAGAATGAAACATTCCCTTCTTTAAAATCAAACAAAAGCAACAAAAAAACCACACTGCTTTTGGAAAATATGTCCATGCTGTTGCAAATTTAAATCTGGGTCAAATCACTACTGTTAGAGAAAATAGACATATAAGAACAAGATCATTATTCAGTATCAGCATATGATAAGCCAAGCTAATTTATGACTGACGGGTCATTGTGACAAAATAATTATAGGCAATTTATGCTAAAGAGAGTATTTTGAATTTTATTCTGTTTAATTTGTACACATAAGCAATATAAAGTCACTTTAATGTAACTGCACAGGACAAGAATCCACAGTTATGAAGCATTTATATTACAAAATGATACACGGTTTCTTAACAGAACCTCGGGCAAGAATAATTAGAATAAAGGATGTTTGTGACAATTTCAAATAAGATTATATTAATCTCCTGATAAAATTCTTCACAAGGGACTGCAGCATTGATGATATGACTCATCGCTTTATTATTAGCCATTCTTCACTGGCACCTAATCTGCCAATGTATGGATTTTAATATAGAATTAATTGTGGATATAACATTTTACATAGTATATTTCTGAAGTTCCTATTAATTTTGAGATTTTTTTTACCTTGATATATATGTATGACTTCAGAAGTGGGTCTTTTGCAATTTCTTGAACACTTACTGTCAGATTTAAATTGGTTTCTGAAGCTTCCTCGAGCAGACAGCTTCTGTGCTCAAGTGGCCTCATACAGATATACAGTCAGATCATGCAGGTTAATGACACAGGCAGACAGAAATGAGAACAGAAGCAACACAACCAGGTTAAACAAACCTTCACTGAGATTCAGGCTATTACACACAGGCTGCTTCTGGTTCCCAACCTGCTCAGCCAGCTCCAACACTCTGTGCACTGCAGTCATGAATTTATTCTGAACACACAGACCAGGCAGCATGAAAAACTTCAACACCAAACTTGATCATCAAAGGGAATCCAAAACACCTCCATTTAGTACAGAAGTTGAGTATTTTGAAGAGATCAGATAAGTTTATCTCCCATCCTTACTTTTCAATGATGGTTTGGTTTTCTTTGCCACCTCCACCACCAGTTCCCACGTCTGACAGACTTCTGTTTATTTTTTAAGCAATCTGACATTTTAGCAAAGCATCTGAAAGCTTGATTGCACCTCCAAATTCAACCTAACCCAAATAATGATGTTAGATGCCCCAATACTGTCTTGTATGTCCTACTTGCAGAAAACAACCCAACAGTTTATTTTTATTCAGCATACCCGTTTCCATACTGCAGCCTCCAAGTTTTGGGAGTCTTAAAAAGATGCTAGGCTAGAAATGGAGCCAATCGAGTGACTATAACAAATACATCAGCACCATCCTTATGAGAGATTAAAAGCCTAGAAAATAAAATTTACAGGCAAAGGAAGCTCTTGCTACGTGGCCAATGCTGAGTACTTGGTGCATACAGGAAGAGTTGTGCCATGCAAGGCACAATTTCAGTTCAGTGGGACATACACATCCCTGTCACACAAAACATAGAAACTAATCTCTCTCATCAAAGACTACTTAGAGAACTTGCCCCTCGACAGGATATCAACCACGTGCCAAAAAAAATAATACATAAAATAAAAAAAATCCAAACCCAAAACAACCCCAACAGAGCCAGAGAGGGAAAACACAGCCCAGTTTCAAGCTTGAAGTAGCTGGGAATGGTATCTTGGATGGTATCTTGGATGGTATCCCAAGAGCATATGGAATTGCTGCAGAGAAATAGTAGGTTCCTCCCTTCTGACTTTATGCTGCTGGACCAGAGCTGGGGAGTCCCTTAGGGATTTTCCTGGGCTTCCCTAACCAAGTTACTCTCAGGTACCTGAGCAGCAAATTGAGCAAGGTGGTTTAGGAAAGAAGGTCTCAAGGGTCACTGCTGAGTGCATTATTACAAGATAATACAGTGAAAACAAGTAGCTCTTTTTTTCAGTGTAATCACCACAGAGTGTATAATCCAAAAGGAACATTTTGCTTCTGACAAACAACACTTTGAAGGTGGTCTGGGATAATGCTGCTTTGGACAATCCTAATTCACATACCTGTGGTGGAATTCACATCCCCACCCTACAATAGGGCATGGGGCAGAGACCCTCAAGTCAGCTTTGAGTAGACAGAGAAATGCTGTTAAAGGTGGTGGGGAGAAGTAGATCCTCCCTGGAGAAAGGGTGAAATCAGGGTCCAGAATAGGGCCAGAAGAAAGGGGAAAGACAAGGGATCAGGGAGCATGTAGTTCAGAGAGGGACATCTCTGCAGTGCAGGTAGCATACGTGCAGTCCAGGCATTGAAGGAGATGGGAAGGGAGATTCTTTGAGGACTGATTTTGCTGGAGGTCAGAAAGACAGTGATTGATAGAAACTAAGCCTGAATGCAAGGAACCAGCCGCAATACTGCAGTGGACTAAGGTAAAGTTGTTTATTTATTTAATTTTTAATGACTATTCTCTTTGCTCAAGACATTTTTGCATTTTAGTTACATTAAGAAATATTGTGGCATATGTTCTAATAAAGCTTGACTTTTAAAGTTGTCTTGATACCCTTTGGAAAGGGAAAAGACACGTAATTTCTGTGCTGAAAACCTGAATAACTTGGGCTTCTTTCAGCCACTCCAATAATGCTGCTTATCTGGGTTTTACTTGCATAGAATATGCCTGGGATGAAGTTAGGCTGCTTCTGATTTCACATGCAACTCGGGCACAACCAATCTGGTTATCTCCAAGTCATGCTCTGTGGCACAAGATAGACACAATCTCAGAAAACAACACAGAAAATAAAGAGAAACCAGGCTAGAGCCTGGACTCATCCGAGTGGTGCAAGATGAAGATCCATGAGAATTTCCCCTGTCATTGAAACATTTGTGCTATAGAGGTGCTTGGTCCAAGCTTCCTCTTGCAGCAACGTGTGATAAGGGATCAAGATATGTGACAACCTTTTCTGCATCCCAGGCTACTGAAAAAGCTTCCTGATGCTGTCACAGGAGGGTGTTACAAAATGCCCACCCAATTAGGTTAACATAAATAATGATGCTTCCTCTTGAATACAGAATGCTGGGGGGGGAGGGAGTGTGGGAAAAAAGAAGTCATGGTGGCTACACTTAAAACACAATGCTAGAGAGATTTAAACCCATAAAATCATCAGTAATCTAGTATTTAAGCAAGAACAGAGCTTTCAATAGCTTGACTGCAAACATAAAATCCTGTGGCTTTGGCAAGAGTGAGAAGAATCTGAAAGCAAAAATCGAAATAGCAAGGTGCTCTGCATGATTGAATTAATCATGTAGAAAAGGCTTCCCGAATAAGAAACACCAATCCTGAAAGGAAAACTTCTCTGCAGTCTAAAATAGTTCATCAATAATAAATGAAATTTGCTTTTGAATGACTTCTGTTGGCTCATTGTTTCCTGTAGAATGCTGTGAATACAGGTTACCTACCACGAGTATGTAACGAGGATGTGTTCTGCTTTCCAGCTCAGCTCTACCCAACAATCTGACCACGAGCCTGCGAAGCCCCAGCCATCCCCTGTGCAGCAAGAGCCTCCACATCCCAAACACATCAATGTGCAAGCCTCCCTTACCAACCATACCTCCACCACACACTCTTACACAGGAAGCACCTCTCATTCCAGCAAGCAGGCTTGTATCAGGAGAACCCCAGGGGAAGCAATTAAATTTAATGGGAGGTGTAACTCCTAAATAAATCCATCTCTTAGCCAAGGCATCTGGAAGCAAAGGCCAGCTTACCTTCTGCAGCAGGCAAGAGACTCAGGCATTCCCACATTGACTTCAGCATTTCCATTTCTCTTCTCAAGTTTAATTTATGTCCTCGTTTCCTAATGAGCTGCACTGAAGCAATAAACCTTGATGAGGAGGGCATTATCATGAGACAACTTAGTATGCCCAACACATGATGCTCTACAGGTCAATTATGAGGTCAATTAACAAACCATATTCTCAGTCAGACGTTTTTGGTAGTAAGAGCAGCATAAATTAACAGGCTTTGGAACTGCCCTAGTAATTTTCTTTTTCTTTAAGTCTGAAAAGCATTTGAGAAGGAAATTAAGAGAAAAAAAAATCATTTAAGGAGTGATTTTTTTCACATCTTCATTAAATCAAGGCAGCAGCTTCTGAAATTGAGACAAATATCAGTCTTTTACAGCTATCCTTGAGTCTGGAAGCAGTTTTTTGCTTTATCTTTCTGCAGCTGAAGGAAAGAACATAAAAAGTATTGTGACGAGCTATACACAACCACCTGATCTGGGAACATGAGTCAGGCCACCTTTCCTCAATCTAATTTATATTTTCACCTAGATTCATCCTGGCCAATACAGCTCCTAATGCGAAACTCTTTATCCATGAAGTCAGTTTACAAGTATCATGTAATTTCAAACTTGAAAATTTCCCATAATCCACAAAATTCACATTTGGAAAATTTAAAATATTTTGACTCTGAAATATGGTGATCACAGAGTTTAGCCCTTTAAGGAGGTGAGTGGCAGGTGTTGTGTGTTTGGTTGATGGTATAATACTGGTAGATCTGATATCTGGAAGAACCCAGAGACAGCTAAATATGTAATAGGGTGTTCTTTTATTTTTTTTTCTTTTTTTTGGAGTGGTTTTTATTGACTTGTGCTGAACAGGAAAAAAAAAATATTTTTTTAAAGATTCTTGGAAATCACACTAGATAAATAAAAATTAGCTGAGGAAATTGAAGTGGTAAAGTAGGTAAAGTAGGATGCATTTCTGAAAATCCAACCCATGACAGTTGTTTCCACTGATGAAATAAGTTTAACAAATTTAACAGATTAACACAGATTACTGGTGAGTATCTGTGTGGGTGTAAATTTAGATAAATACTTGACATTCAGATTTGTTTTTCTTACCATTAACGAGGTAATGGGGGTTAAGTGGCAGTCTCCATGGTCTACTTCTCATTCAGAGGAGACAGCAGCCATGGTGATTTAGGACTTTTAAAACCTGAGAATTTATAGAAAACCTTTGCAGACTTTGTATTTATCTATTTATATTTTCCTCTTGAATACACAGTACAACAAATTTGCCGGGACTGTGGATCACAGACCAAGGGATGCTGTGCCTGTTACAGCCCAGGTCTCTGCAGGTGTTACAGCCCTCTGCCTGCTTTGTCCTGACCCTGCGTGGCCACATGCCAGCTACAGGAGTCAAGGCTGTTGATGTCTATATTGGACAAGGTTGGTCCAGCTCTGAACTCCTAAGTAGTGATGCTGGCACCTGTCCAAACACTGTTCTGTGGACCCACAGTGTTTTCACACTGTTGGACAACTTCATTGGGGGCCCAAGAATGAGTGGATGAGGTCCTTTGTAGACAGACAGGAGTAGACTCGCGTTCACAAGTCCTAGTCCTCATGGTGATATCTGTTGGAGGGCAAACAGAGAAAGACACAAGCAACCCAGGAGGTTCCTGGGTTGCACTGATGATACCTCCCTTCTCCAAGTGACAGAGGAACCAAAGAGGAGAGGTGCTGTGCTGGACCTTGTTCTCACCAACAAGGAGGGGCTGGTGGGGAATGTGGAGCTTGAGGACAGCCTTGGCTGCAGTGACATGAGACGGTGGAGTTCAAGATCTTTAGGACAGTGAGGAGGGCAGGTTTTTCAGGCTTTATTCCAGAGTATTTTTTCTGAGACAGTAGAGCAAAACATATTTTCTCCTCCTTCTAACGATACTCATTTATAAGTTTTCAAGGCTTTCACATAAACGCTTTAATACAGATATGGAATATAAAACCCTTTTCATTACTCTTCTAGAAGTAAAGAAATTAGAAAAAATAGTTTTGATTGTGCAAAATTCAAATACCAGCTCTAAAAATTTAAATAATCCAGACGCCTCTTGAACACCTCCAGGGACAGTGACTCCACCACCTCCCTGGGCAACCCATTCCCACACCCAATCGCCCTCCCAGGGAAGGAATTGTCCCTCATGTCCAACCTGAATCTCCCCTGCTGCAATTTAAAGCCGTTTCCTCTCGTCCT